>JAJJMA010000207.1:0-34289 GCA_023529015.1 Papaver nudicaule
GATTTTAATTCACTGTCAAATTGTAGATTAAACTTAGGTGTTGGTGAATTCTATTTTGTTTGCAGGATGTCGGAGTTAGTGAATTAAGATTAAAGCAGTATTAGTTGACTAATTATGTCACGTTTGTGATATGTGTAACAGTATTCATTTGCTTGTAGGGTAACAACATTAGTGAATTAAAGAAATATATTGGTTTGGTATTTTATTCTAATTTTGTATGGACTGAATAGAGATTTTGAAATTAAACATGGGTGTATGGAAGAGTGGGAATGCTATGAACAGAGAATCAATTTCAAACATAGATGTACCTACTAGGAAACACAACTTAGTACAGTAATTATCTCAAGAATGGACAAACTCTTGTACATTATTGAAGGGAGAGGTAATGTATCCAATTCGATAGTGAAGGGAGAAAAGAAATTAGGGTGTCAACTGCAAATTGAATTTGCACAAACTTAATTCTCAGATGACACCTTTTTTTTTTCTCCCTTCTAGATAGCTGAACTAGAAACTCAGTTACTTACATTTCTCACCATTATTAAGAAAAGGGCCGTAATAAAACTCCATATGGTGTTTGATCATCCCGTACATGCAGACGTATTATTTGATCTTATATATATGGTCAAGGTAAATTGTGTATGTTTGAAAGTTTAAGTTATTGATATTTATAAATCTATGTTAGTCTGTTCTTTTAGATATACAAACTATAGCCATATCATCAACGTGTATTTTATTGGTGCAACAGAAAAATGGCATCTTACGATGTGGTTGAGGATGAAGATATTGTTAAAGCGTATATAATGGAAAGATACGAGCATGAAATTGATCATTTACGCCTGGACAAGATTTCCTTCATGCAGAAATTCAAAATGAAGATTGATGAAGAAGAGCGGAATCTAGCTCTTGCTTTTTTCCAAAAAGGAATTCAAGATTTTCTAGATGATAATGACGATGAAACGGCTAAGATTTGGAGTGGCACGTTTCACAAGTTTGTGTCGTTCAATAAAAATAAAACGCTAGAAGCATCAGTGACATCAAAATTAGATTCGAAGTAATAGAAGGTATAGTGCGAAAGTTTATGGGCTATTTGTTGGTGTTTAGCCAAACAAAACCCGGACTTACACAGAAACAACTTGTGAGTTTTCATTATGTTTTATCCTCTTTTTCTTTTCTTTTTTCAAATATATATGCAATATGTATGCTATTTAAACTATAAATCATTTGATTTCAGCAAACTTATACTCGTTTGCAATACAAAAATCTGGAAGGAGAAGAGTTCTTGCACGAGAATTGTTACGAGTTTTTAAAGGAGGGAGTGGATAGATTTGATCCTTTTGAAGACAACGCATTACCGTTACGGGAGTCGGCGTTTTCAAATGTCAATTTTAGCAAGCTTATTGTCGAGGGAGATTCAGACCATCATTAAGGATGCAATCTTACTGTCGAGGGATAATCAAAACATCATTAAGGATCCGAGTTGTTTTAGTAGTTGGTAATAAGCAGGCAATTTACTATGCTAGGTTTTATTTCGAACTTTAGTGTTACTAGGTTATGGCAATCTACTATGCTAGGTTTTATTTCAGCTTCTGTTTTGAATAACTTGAACTAATTTATTTCATTGCATTCTTAATAAATAATTTCCTATTAGGCAAGGCTATAATTCATTTATACATGACGGGAATGGATCCAAAGTATACCGTATGAACTGAGCACGGAGAAATTCCCTTGCCCCACCACAATGATATGCACAATGCACAAGTGCTGAATGTCCAATGGGAATTTCAGCGGATGCTACTGAATGTTTAGAAATGTACCAAATACTTGAGGATGTTGAGACACCCCTATCCAGATGACGTTCAAATTTGCTGTTGCTGGCAATGTGGGAGATACAGGTCTGTAGTTAATGGTTATGGTTATTTATTTCAGTTTTGATCAATAAGTTAAATACGAGGGATATATGATCAATTCTTTTATCAAAAAAAGATATCTGACCAATTGTTAATCAAACTTTATGTTATTCTATAATAGTAATCGAAAATAGCAACATCCGGTAAACAATCAAAAAAAAATAAAAATAATAATAACGTCCATGACCAGTTGGAAAGAAAGAAATACAAACTGAAATACATAAGAACATAAATAATATTGAAGTAATAATTTCCCTTAAGAGTAGCATTAATCCTTCAAAAAACGTACTTTATTAATGAGCCCCCCAGATTGTCCTCCAAAATCTTTCAATGAGACATTGCTCATCATGTGAGGAACAATTCCTATGCGTGTTTGCCAAGGGCAAGGCCCCCGCCAGACTTCCTTCAAGGTTCCAGTTTCAGTATTGTAACAAGATAATTGATGGCAGTCCCATAACAAGATGTTCTTGAATAAGCTGTTCTCGTGACTTCCGAAGGCCAACGGCCTAAACACTGGCCATATGATGTCTGGCTTTTTTAACAAAATGCTCGCCTCGCGTTCCCAAGTGACCTCGGGACGTTTCTTGATC
The DNA here is from genome assembly GCA_023529015.1 of Papaver nudicaule. Taxonomy (NCBI): domain Eukaryota; kingdom Viridiplantae; phylum Streptophyta; class Magnoliopsida; order Ranunculales; family Papaveraceae; genus Papaver; species Papaver nudicaule. Next base: position 2,498 of record JAJJMA010000207.1, read on the forward strand.
CAAAAATCAATCCTGAGCATTTCATTGGAAAAGTCATTATGTTTGCAGTAAATGCAAAGAGTACTTCCAAACAGCATCATTCCAACTTCAGGGTGATCATCCATATAAAACTCTTCAGGGAACTGATTGTATGAGGGTTCCGTATGTAACTGAAATTCCTCAGTATGCAAATCGAAGGATATTAATCTGTTTCCAGATCCATAAGTGTGGTCAGAATGATCGAACCAAAAAATACACCCATTTGCATATAAACCAGATTCCATGAATACATACGGTACTTCTGTGATGACCCTCCATCCCCTCTTGTCGCCTAGAGTGAATATTTCCACTGAGCCTTCAGCATCAATTCTAATTACCTTATACTAACCGGTAACTTCACAATAGCCGAAACCTCCTATTACATCTCTGCTATAAATCCGTGGTACTCTACGTGGCCGCGAGTCTCTTTCTGGAAGAACGAGGGACTCACCTGTTGCTGGATTCATAAGTAATATAGGATCTTGTGCGCGGTCGTGAAAATCATATAGACACACAAGACCGTTGCAAGATCCAACTATTGGGTTTAAAGCAAACTTGCTACTTCCACTGACCGGGTGATTTTTGAAATTGTTCGCCATTGTTGAGTAGTCTTCTTCTCGTACTCGTTGTCTGTAGAAGAGGTGTGTAACATCATCTCCTCCATAGTACTCTGATGAAGCCGAGATAAGTAGACCAGTTTTTTTTCCGTCAAGGATGGTCTTCCATTGTTTGCATACCAATTTGCTGTGAGAAACACTCTCTGTTGTAGGAAGACGGACTAAAATCTTTGTAGTTAATTCCTCTGGTAATTTATCCATTGTTGTTAGTGTTGAATGATGGGATAAGGATATTTAGGATTATTGTGTAGAATACTGAACTTATATAGACATCCAATATACACGTCTGTTCAGTCGACAAATGCATTGGTGCAGAGCTGCAGATGCTTGTACCCTTTCGGGAAAAGACTCCTCATTTTCTACCAAAATGTAACGGAATTTCAAGAGATGTGTTTTTCCATCACAACATAGTTATATAGGGGCACTTAGAATGTCTTGAACTTTATATAGACATTCAATGGACGCAACCAATATACACGTCTGTTAAGTGAAATGCATGTACCCCTTCGGAAAAGAATACAACATTGCAGAAGATGAGAGTTCCATGAAAAACGCGCTCATATTGATCTGATGACTCTGGTTAATGTGTAGGTTAAGCCCAACTGCAAAATACGTCTGTGACAGATCCTAGACCTGATCAGATTTATCTTGGGCTGTAACCTAAATTAAGCCCATCGTTGATGTGTAAGTTCTAAACGATCTTATGGACTAGAGGGCTTACCCGGATGCTCGATCCTGGTTCATGCACCTAAATATTAGCTCGCGGACATGGGTCCCTGACCCGGTTCAGAGGTCCGTCCATTTTGCTTGTCACGTACCCTTAGATAAGATAGATCGCGTGGCAATATAACCATATTTAGGCAGCTCAACTCTTATTGTCCTCGAGTGGCTATAGATGCTGGCTATGGACACCAACAAGTATGTAGAATTGGTGAGTGTCGAACTGAAACCTCCACATTGGACACGCAGAGTAAAAATTGATTTCTTCAAGTGTCTACTAACCCATATTTTGGCACTTTACATCATTTTTGTCCCGGAGTAGCTACAGATGCCGGCTGTGGACACCCAACAATAATCTCGAATTGGAGAGTGTCGAATCAAACCGACACGCTGAGCAAACAATTATTTCTTCAAGTGGCAATCTACCCATATTTTGGCACCTTACATCTTATTGTCCTGGTATGGCTATTGAGCTGTCTATGGACACTCAAGGAAATCTCTAGTTGGTAAGTGTCAAATGAAAACTCCAACAGTGGACACGCATATAAATTATCGAACATCTTGACGTTGCTATCTAATGGTAGATCGACACTGACAGTGACAAACACAAGCTCAACGTGCCTTTATGATTCCCGAAGGCTACTGAATCAACAGCGTAGTTATATCTGAGCAAATGGACACTTGAAGAATTTATCGAATTGCTTTCTCGTTGCTATTCAACAGTCATTCGACATTGGCTATGACAAACACAAAGGAGAGTGACAATGTGGTCAGTAGTTGCGACGGTTGATAGCTCAATCCTTGCCAAGGATCCTGTAAGCAATCAAAACCGTCGTATAAAGGGGGAATACATACACTACATTCACCCAGACGTGTTTATTGGATGTCATATCGCCACTTGATTCAAAAACCGTCACATGGCTCCATGAAAAAACCGTCTTAAATGTTCATTTGTGTACTAGTGTCCGTCCTTCGCCGTACCACTTTGCTGTGCTTGGTACTACTTCGTGCTAACTAACGAGAAGGCTCGGCCGATTCTGGAGCGGTCAGGAGTCTTCCATGCGGTGAAGGCAACTAGGAACTTGAGAATGTATAAGGATTCTGGCGCCATTGTTACTTTCCTCCTTCGTTGGTGCAGGGCAACGAAGACTTTCGTGACTAGTTGGGGCGAGTTCGCGATTTCTCTGGAGTCGGTGCCTGCTTTATACCATCTTCCAATGTTAGGGAATCTCCCAGATAGCTGTTCTTCGGCTCAAGGCGCGATGATCGAGGTTTTGAACAGGAAGATCCAATAATTGCAGGTACCCAAAGCTTATTCAAACGAGAATTATATTAAGTGGACCGACCACTGGTATGTGGGTGGCACAAGTCCCAATGGGGGAACTCCCGAGAGCATTCTCTGTATTGCCGCGTTCCTAGTACTCTGGTTGTCCAGGGACATTTTCGCTGATGCTCCTCGTGGCACCTTGAAACCTCATGTCGTTCCCCTTGCTGTTCTCCTAGCTCATGGTCAGAGTTTGCCTATCGGCAGCTTGTTCCTCGGTTCTCAGTATGCTCAGTTCGATGCTTTCGTCCGAGATATGTCGGTGCTCGGTGTCAGTAGGGTTAGTACTTACGCAAACCCCTCGTTTATCCAGGCGATCTTGTGGGAGCATTTCATACCTCATAGGCCCAGAAAGGGGGCTTCTCTGAATAGCACATTGAAGGGGTGTTCTCGAATCCTGCAGTGGAATAGCAAGTTGCCCATCCCCTCTCCGGAGCTGAGGGATTTGCTAGATGATGAGAGGAATGTCGACCTCCGCCCGTGGTATACTAACTCTTCCTCTGATATCATACAACCCATAACTTTCACGGAGGACCCTGGTGTTGAGCTACGATCAGGACCTCGAGAGTCGAATGGCCTTACTGTTGGGCAAGCTATCTTTATCAACAACAGCACTCCTGGTTACATCCTTGGTTACCTTCAAGGAGAGGAGGTGGCAATTCCTTACAATATTGATAGGGCTGCGAGAGTGATGGGTTTCGATCAAGATGTGCCAAAGAAGTTGTCCCTTGTGCCTTCTGTGGCTGAATTGCGGTCTTCGCTCGACGTATCACTTCACCTCGGTCGTCGTTCTCCCTTTATCTTTCGTCACCGACCTGCGAGGATGACTCTCGAGTATCATGAGTTTTGGAATGGTACTCTCGAAGTTCTTCATGGTTTCGTCAACGAGGGGAGTCGGGGTGCTCCCGTAGCTCCTGCTCAGGTATGGTGATCCGACTGCAACTCCTTCTTGGTTATAAATTGTCTTTCTCCTTACCCTTCATTATTCTTCTGCAGGTATGCTCTACTCCCAGTCCCCAGTCGGATGACATGGTTTCAGTTCGAGGTACTAGGAGGGATCGACCTCGGATGAGGGTCCCCAAGGGATACGTGCCAGAATATGAAGACGCCGATGTGACGGTAGTGAATCTTTTATCAGCTTTGTTCCCCTGTTAATGTTTAGTCGAGTCTTCATTCTCGTGTTATCTTCTTGTGATTGACGAAAGATGGATTCCTGGGCACTCTTCGTCTTATCACACCACTCTCTTGTGTGGTTGGCGTCTGAGTTTGCAGCCTTCCCGTCCACCGGTATGTGGGTGATGACATAGTAATTGCTGACAAGGATGTGGGGGGCAGTCTATCCAATTTTGAGATCAGCTCTACGTCAAAGTGTCGTTTCATAAATCCTTGATTTCAGACACAGGGGCTATCGGGTTTAAGGGTCTGGGTCCTTGAACATGGTCATATCTTCATTTCGAATCGATTGTTTCTGATTAGGCCATGGCATCAAGACCTAGAAAAGGAACTTGAAGAACTTCGTACTGTTCCTGTTTGGATGACTATGAAGAATATTCCTATTTACTTATGGAATCGTATCGGATCAGCAGGATTCTCAAACTACATAACGAACTGGTTTCACAGCGGGGGACCAAGATCCGTAGCAAGGCATCCAATGACGGATCATCTAGGAGACAACGAGCCAGTGGGGTCTTCAACTGTTGGTGACCAGGAGCGAGAGGTAGCTGAGACGTTCAATGCTTCATCACTTCTTTGCGAGGGGCCGCATCCTGTCGCGGTAAGAGATTCGCGCTTTCTATGTCTTTGGTTACTTCTTCCTTACTTCTAGACCAGTTGTAACTCACGCCTTCTTTCTTAACTCCTTCATTTTCAGTCTACGAAGGAGAGCGGAGAGTTCATGCGCGACGAGATGGTGGTGACTAGTGGCGTAGCTTCCCCTGTTACTGTAGGCGTGTCCACGGGTGAAGGGGACGAGGAAGAAGTCATCGAGAACGGCAACACTGAGGAGATTGTGGACTCCGACTCCAGGGACGCTGCTGATGCTGAGATTGGAGCTAGAGAGGCTAGACTGAACGTGTTTTACCCGGGCCGAGGTGTTGCCTTTACCCTCCTGAGTTGAGTCAGGTCCTACCAGGTGGCCATAGGTGGTTTCGTCGTTTCCCGAGAGTATGAGGATATGTACACACGTATCTGGAGAGAGTTCGGGCATATTGCAAGGGAGGATGCAAACCGTGCTATGGCGGAAGGGTTCGTCGGAGTTATGTTGGAGCGGATTGCTGAGATGCGGGAAAACTCCATGTATGGGGTCGAGTCAGGGATGCTGCAGGATTGGGAGGATGCCATAGCAGCTGCTAAGTCTGAGTCCTACAATGTGGCTTGGCTCCGGGAGAGGTTCGAGAAGCAGAAAAATGCAAAGGTTGGGCTGAGGGGGTTACAGAAGACGTCCTCGCAGTGAAAGAGAAAAAGGTTGTTGAACTGGAAGCTAGGTTTGTGAAGGAGCGGGAGGTTCTTTCAAACATGAGAGATTCTTATGAAAAGGCTAAGGGTATTGTGTTGTTTGGTCTTTTCTGATTGTTTTGGTTTTGTTTCTCGACTCATGGTTCGGGAATTTCTTTATTACTATTCATTCGAAAGACAATGGTAGAACGAGTCTCATGTCTCGATTATGTACAATGGTTATATGTTTTTTTTTATGGATTGAATAACTAAGGTTTAATTGGGATATGCTTCAATCCGCTTTTCTTTGACTATTATCGCATCCTTGCATCCGTCTTTGAGCGAGATGAGTTTGTAGTATCCGCTCGACGTGGATTTAATAACCACGTAAGGTCCTGTGGGCTCCCTCCCTCTTTGTCTGTTAGTCTTCATCACCAATCTTCCTACTTCGTAGCCTCCGTCGTTGGTTACTGGGGCTCTAAGGCGGTGAAGCTTCCGGTGTAACGATGATTTTCGAGGACGGCAGGCAAACCTGTTGTCGTTGGTTTTCTCATTCCCTATTTCTAATTGGCTAAACAAGATACTAAGGTTTTCATGGCCAGGGGAAGAGGTCGTCCATCTTCTAAAATATTGAGTAGGGTTCATGATCCACTCATACCTGGGGACGAGCATTCCATCCATCTTTTGCGGGGCTTTCGTCCTTGGTTTCTGTCCGGGGCTAGGCAAGGCCCTTCTTTCCTCGTACAAGGACACTGTTGCTGCGTGGAGGTACTCCGGTTCAGCTGGTGCTCCTTGTGGGGTTGTAGTCTTGTTAAGCAAGTTCTGGTTGTCTCGGAACCAAGAGTGGCCGAGAATCATGTCGTGCTCTAGATCTCGTGGGACCACATAGAGCTCGGCCTCCGTCCGTACTCCATTTACTTCGATCTGGAGAGTTACCCGTCCATGGGTTACCACCGTCCTCCCTTCGGGGTCCTCCAACGTCTCCGGGGAATCAGTGACATCGTGTGGTGAGCCTCCCGAGGTTTCTAGTGTCGTGGTAGAGATGACATTGATCTTCCCTTCTGGGTCCAATAGTGTGTTGGGGAATCCGACACCGCGTATATATGCAGTCGTGAGTATTCCACAACCTTGCCTGGCTAGTAGTCCCCAGTCGTATCTTATTGGAGACTTGTCTGGAGTTGACGAGCGTGGGTCTTCTTCCTCTCCAAACGGCAACCGTCTTCCTGACACCACGTGGTTGAGCGTTGTAAACATATCCCGTCGTTGTGACTTCGAGAAACACAAGATTTCGCATAGTTGGTGCATCAAATTCTCTACTCTCTGGTTCACTGGTTCTCTGTGGTCCGTGAGAGTTTGGATGTGTGGAGGCTCTGGGTACGACATATAAGAGCGTGCCTTGGCCTTGACAACGTGTTCTTCGAGGATTCACCTGAAACTGTTACACTGGATCGTGGCGTGGCTGATTCTCCTGGGGTAATGACAATAATGAGGGTGTTTTATTTCTTCAGCGGTGGGAGGCCTCGATGCCCTGGGTAGTTCCACGAGTCTGTCTCGGACTAAAGACTTTAGCAGTTGTTCCATCTCCGTCGCCGTGAGGTCGTTCGGTAGATCAATTCCTTCTTGTTGTTGTTGCAAGCCCCCTTCCAGTATTGCGCTTTGCGCCGTTAGGTCTGGTGCTTGGTATTCGGTGAGGTATTCTCCCGCTTTTCTCTTCCTGTCGTTGTGCGAGCTTCTATTGTTTTCTTCAGTGAGTTCTCCATGCTTTAGTAGTTGAGTCCTCTCCCTCAGCACGGGTATTATAGAGGCGGACCTTGCTGCTTCCTCCTGGAGTTCGGCGAGAGTCTGGAACTGAAGATCTTCTAAGAGAGCACGGTAGAAGGAGTCATGGTGCCAGTGCAAATTTCCACTAGTTGCGGCTCCGTTACGTCTGGGACGCAGCAACCGAGGGCTTGCCCTTTGAACCTTTTTACGTATTCATCAGGGCATTCTCCAGCTCTTTGGCGCATCTTACTTAGATCAGAGAGAGTCACCTTCCCGAAAAGAAATTCTTTGAAGAAAGCATCCATCAATCCATTCCAGGTGCTCGTGGTTCTCGGTGAGAGATGAGTGTACCATTGGTAAGCCCCTCCGATGAGAGACTTCGGGAACTCGTTAAGCCTCAAGGTATGACTGTATCCGTATTTCCCCAGAGATTCCAGGAAACGTGAGACGTGTTCTCGTGCATGACCGGTTCCATCGTACCTGGGGAAAGAAGAGGTGGTGTAGTCTCGAGGGGCTTATCGGGCCGGTTGGTTGTCGCTTTGGTGTCGTGCGGCCATTGGCGATTCGTCCCTCGTTCGTGTGATGGTTCTTTCCAACGAAGCGGGTGCAGTGGTGATGGACTTCTTCGCAGCTTCACGGAGTTCAGAGAAAGTCTGGAAGCGCAGGTTCTCCAAGAGGGCTCGGTATACAGGAATCATTCCGTTGATGCAAAGCTCCACCAACTGCTGCTCCGTTATTGGGGCGTTGGGTATAGCCGAGATGATAGGTATTGAAGAGAAAGTTTCTTGGGTAATAGGTACGTTGGGCGTATTGTTGGATGTAAGCGGGTTGGTAGGTGCTGTGTTGGAGGCTACATCACCGTCAGTTGAAGAGTTGGGGTTTTTGGTATCTGATCCCGACCTAAGTTCAACCATCTTCGAGCAAGTTTCTCTGGAACCGAGAGAATGATCTCCCACTGTGGTCGCCAACTGTTTTTACCTGGAAAAACAATGTATCGTCTCTGGGTACTTTCGTAGTGCTCGGAGATCAAAGTTGAACAAGACAAGCCTAAACCAAGGATGGCCGTTCCCGTCTTGCTTCGGTCACAGAGATGATAGAGGTTGGTCTAGGGAGGGAAACAGCGAAGAAACTTGAGATCAGGTTGAGGATGTGATTTGGGTGTAAGAGTTCAAGATCTCCGTCGTGAAGTCGACTGAAAATCTCCAAGGCTAGAAACGTGTTTGATTCTCATGTGTTTTCTCTGAGGCTCTGGTTGTTTCTGTTTTATGTGTTCTGGGTATTCTGAACGTCTCTAATGTTCTGCCTTGGAAGATAGAGGAAGCCTCTATTTATAGTTTGAACTCACCCTGATCTCTCGACAGAGAAGGTGTCGTGGAAGAGTGGAGGAGTGGAGGACATGCGTTGGTTTCCGTAACTGCCTGAGTCGTGTGGAACATGCCCACTCGCGCCATCTTCTCGTAACTGTCCACTATCTCCATCAGTTTCTTTCAGCTGCCGTAGACCGCCAGACCAATACCCCTAAAGTTATCCCCCCGTGTGATGTTTTGATGTCTCGAGCGAGTGATACGCGGATATTGCGTAATTGAGTTGAGTAGAGTAGAGTCGTACGACTAATTGTCGTGACCAACATGAGTGTAGTGCCTCCGGGACACGAGTATAGGAGTGGCCTTGGCTGTTTGGCCAAGGCCATGAGTGTTTGAATGCGCCTTGGTGCTAATTATGGTGGTGCCATGGCTCTTGGCGCCACGGCCTTGGCCTTTGGCCAAGGCCAACCTGTTGTGGCGTTATGGACTATGGCGCCACGACCTTGGCTTTAGCCAAGGCCAATCTTAGACGCGCTTTGGCGTTAGTCGTGTTAAGGTGGCGCCAGGGCTTATGGCGCCACGGCCTTGGCTTCTGGCCAAGGTCCACTTGTTGTGGCGCCATGGACTATGGCGCCACGGCCTTGGCCTCTGGCCAAGGCCAGCCTGTTGACGGCTATGCTTCTCGTTATGGTCTTGGCCTTTGGCCAGACTAAGTAGGTTTGTGGCGTTTTACGCCATGGCCTTGGCCTCTTGGCCAAGGCTAATTTTTGCGGATCCATGGTGGCTTCATGGTTTGTGGTGCCATGCTATGTGGCGTTTATGGCTTTGGCATCTGGCCAAGGTCGACTTTGGACAGCCTGTGCCTTAGTCGTGGTGTGAGTGCTTATGCTACAACACACTTGAGGTCATGGCGTGTTTATCCATGGTATGCTAGACCATCCTGAACTTGGGATTAAGTCCACTTAGGCTTGTTTAGGCTGGTGTATGCTTCTCAGAGAGCTCTGGACCGGCCTGGAGCTTCAATATTTCCGAGGTTTGCACCAAGACTCGTATGTTGAGTCGTATTTAAGAGGAAATCCATGAGGATACGTCTCTGTTGATTCTTCACCGTGTACCATCAAGCGAGACCTGGCTCTGAGCATATCAATGGGTTTAATATGTTGGTGAGATCATTAGTACTGCTCTATGATATTACCCTCCCCACCGGAGTCATAAGAGAGAGCTCATAGAGAGTTTATTTGGCTCATGGAATGGGTTGCACTCTGAGCTATAGAGATGAGCCTGAATAGGCGATTGCTTTTAATAAGACATGGTTTCGAGAGTGTTTTGACAATCTTGTCCCTCTCTCATTTTTTCACCATCTACAGTGGTATATAGGGGCTACCTTCCTTATCCTCTGCTTGAATGGCGGTGTGTCCGGGTTTATCCGTAGGTGATGGGCCACCACCAATGGATCTATCCCTGGCATATCGTTCATTGTCCACGCAAATACGTCCAAATATTCCTTCAGTAGCTCTTTTAGTTTTACTTCAATAGTTTCCTCCAACAGCGTTCCTATACTCACTTCTCGTGGCCGTTCTTCGGTTCCAATGTTGGTTTTCTTTGTTGGCTCGATGGATGAGAACAATTGCTTCGGAGGTCCTATGGGAGTAACATTCTGTAATTGATATTTTCCACCAGTCGATATTGATGCCACCATCACCGCTAGGAGCAGCGATGCTGCTTTGGCCGCCTTTACTTGTTCGTGGTATTCCTCATATCGCTTCTCTTTTTCCTCTTCTTTTCGCTTTCCTTTATTCTTCTTAAGTGCTTCTTGTACTTCATTGTGGTGTTTGGCTTCAGCTGCATCACATCTTCATGCATCTTGTTGGTCTCCATTTCCCCGTACGGAGTGGGAAACCTTAGGTGCTGATGATAGGTTGATGTCATTCCTCTCAAACGGTTCACCCAGAGTCTTTCATGATGGCGTTGTAGGGTGAGGGTGAATCAACGATGCTGAATCTCGCCATAGTCTTCATTGGCCCTACGTCTACCTGCAAAACTATTTCTCCCTTCGGCTTTGACGTGGATCCATTGAAACCGTAAATCGTACACGTAGATGCATCCATATGACCGTCCTTCAGCCCCATTCTAAGATAGGGTTCGTAGAAAAGCACGTTAAGCGAACTTCCTCCGTCTATTAGTATTTTAGAAACGTTCCACCCATGGATTGGTAGAGTAACTACCAAGGGATCATTATGCATTTCGGCATCCTGATTGATGTCTTTGGTAGATAATGTGAGCGGGGTTGCCTACCATTCCTCCCATTCGTCAGTTAATCCCCCATTCAACTTGTATACTTCGTGCTCCGAGATCCTCCTCCTTGTTCTCAAACTGTTGCAGATATCTCCTGATAGTGAAGGCTCACTCTCTTGCTGAAATGTGATCATATTAAGTGATTTGTATCCTTCGGGGAGTCATACCGTCTTTTCATGTGTCGCCGCGTTTGTTGTTGCCGCTGCATGTCCTAGTAACTTTCATCTCTTGTTCGTGGCTCTTGCCACGATCCCACTTTTATTGTTTGGTCGTGGCTCATGCCACGACCCCACTTTTATAGGTCGGCCATAAAACAATACTATGGCCCACTTTTATCACACGACCATAGATTAAGGGTCCCACTTCTTAATATTTTAGCTACCTCTACTTAGGGGTCCCACTGATCAAAGTCCTAGTTGGTTATGGTCTTTATTGAATCCATGATATTCCAGTTTCCTAATCAAATTCGGAAATCTGACAGATTACGAATTACTTCAAAGAACGATTGAAACTCTAATCCGTAAGGATTCAGGAGAAACTTCCTTCATGAAAGTTGTTCATCTGCGAGTTTCCAATGACATACTAAAATTTCATAATTTTAGAAAATATAGGCTGGCCTGGGCAATTTTTAGAGTAAGTGACGTGCAAACTGTCTAGAAATCTGAATATGACGAAATGTTATGGTTCATCCCTATACATCCTATAACCAACTTTCTAATAAGATTATTATGATATGTAATATAGCTTATTATAATTCATGTGTCCTATCTTTAGGCCTTGAATTGGCAATGCTCATTCATTTTGGTTGTGGCTACGCTGTGTTAGCATAACCTGACTTTTCTCCTGATTATAGACTTGCTTCTATAATCAGTGCTACATTTCTTAATCATGCCTCATAGCTATGACTTATATTATTTTGGACATTCATATGTCTCTATTACTCAAGGAATCGGTGCATTATATGCCACAAGCCAATTTCTCATATTTATGGCATACAAAAAGTCGTATTTACTTGACTATTGCCACAGATGGTTGCTGAAATCCCCTCAGTCTAAATGGCGATTGCATAGCTCAATCTTTAGACTATACTCATTGGTTTAAATGGTGATTGCCCGGCTCAATACTTAGACCAAGCCTAAAAGAGATACACAAGCTTATCGCTTAATTCTCTATTTTTATCAAAGTCTTAAGTTTACCAATAAATGGTACGACTTGCACTTAGTCAGCTTTGACTTAACAAATCTTACAAGAATCAAGTAAGTTACATGGGGGATATTCTTTAGGGTTTTGGTTTGGCGGTCTACGGCACGTGTAATTGCAACCGCTCAATCACTCAACGGGAAAGAAACTAAGTCGTGTGAGCGTTGCTAGAAAGATGGGAGGAGAAAGTGGGCTGTTAGTCTTCCCTAATATTAGGCGCAAGACTCTTAACAGTTGGCCCCACTTACTCCACACTCCCACTCTTCCACTTCTTACGAGATCAGTTGGAATTTTATTGCTAAAAATAGGTCACTCGACCAGTTTGGAAAACACAGAACAAACAGTTCAATTCAGTGCAGTACAATCAATCCATCTCATCGATAATTGATTGACTCTTCTCATTCAGCATTCAATATCTAGTGAGAACTGAATATCCATTCTTTTAGCAACTTTATTCACAACATTACATAAATCATAGCAATTCTCTGATCTCATCTTTCTCGGCCTCCCTCCCTTAAACCAACCATCTTTCCTCTTCTTGTAACTGAAGCAATACTCGAACGACCATTTCTTGGTTTAGGCGAGTCTTGTTCGATCTTGACCTCTCGAATGCCACTTCATACTTAACCCCTCAGATTCTCTATATTGTTTTACACCTAAAACATTTGGCGACCACAGTGGGAGGTCATTATCTCAGTTGTAAGAAAAAATGGTTGAAACTAGGAGACAGAGTTCAGAGAACACAAATTCTCCAAATATCACCAGTGGTCCCACAACCTGATTTGTTACAAGTGGGGCTACCAATCCTCGTGTCAGTGGCGTCACCAGCTCTGCTGGTCCCACATATCACGTCCTAAAACCCTAATGTTGCGGTTACCTCACCTCATATTGTGGGGGCCACTTCATCCCCATCCTTCATGGCCGCCCAACCTCATGTTGTGGGGGCCACTTCATCTCTATCCCCTGCTACCACGACTACCCTACCTCATGTTGTGGGGACCACCACCACTGCCACCTCTACAACTCCTGGTAATCCTTACACTCGTATCTCAAGCCGCACATAAGCTTTTCTCTTTGGGCTCCGCACTGGAGAAACAAGGAGTACTGAGAATTCACTTAGCATGGCAGATCTAATGAAGGCTCAACAAGATCTAGCCCTAAGTCAGAACAACATGGTGAAAACCCAATTGGAGTTGCTATCTTGTTTGAGAACTCTCTTAGAACTATTATCACCACCAACAAACCATGTAATAACTCGTGGAGAACTCTCTATCAACCATGACAGAGCGGGCCCATCTCAAATTCACGTCATCCCTGATGACCAAGAAGTTCATGTCCACACCACACGTTGGCCAAGCACAGGTTCTCAACATAACTTCTTCACTCGTGAAGATTTGCAAAATCTTCTGCAAGCTCAGAACACAGAAAATTCAGATTTATTTCATCGTCATCAACCTCCATATCCAATTGAAGTTCAACGTGAATCTCTTCATGAAGGATATGACACACCTTCATTCTCAATGTATAATGGTTTTGAAAATGCTCGAGAACATATATCTCGTTTTTTAGAATCACTGGGAGTGTATGAAAAAAGCCAAACTGTATGTCTCAAAGAATTCTTGAAATCCCTGACTGGGAAGGCATACACTTGGTATAATAATATGGCTCCCAACAGTATTCTCAGATGGAGCCAGATGGTTAATGCTTTCCTCAAGAAGTACTTCTTTGTGTCTGAGCAACTCACTCTCTCTGATTTGGGGAGACTTTATCAGAGAAACAATGAACATCCAGACGATTATGTGACGAGGTTCAAAACTCGTGCAGTGGATTGCAACGATCCCAAAGTAACAGAGTTGCAACTGGTGGAGCTCTGCATCAATGGAATGATACCAGTATATCGAGCTTTATTGGAGAATCTGGATATTAACAATTTCACCAAACTCCATAAATCCGCCAAACGATCCGCTACTACTGCACCTGCATTACTAGAAAGACCCAGACCTGTGAAGGTTGAAGAAAGTCGTGGTGAGACACGTGCCAGCAAACGACTCGTCAACAAGCAATATAGCTCCCTTCCCTCTGTCCATGCCGTCACCGAAGGTGTTAAGAGAAAGGCGCCTACTCCCGAGGCCCCACAATTGAAACATGGGCCCCAACCCAAACTCAGGCTCCTGCACGGGTCCCAGCTACTGCTCCTGCACCAAAGGCACCACGACAACAGAGGGAATTTCCTAAATTCCAGATTTCCCTTGTACAATGGATGTAGTGATAGAGCTTCTGGAAGCATGGATTCAAGATGGTGCTACCAAGTTACCTCCTGTACGGAGAGAGCCTACAACACAAGAAATGACTGATCCCAAGTATTGTCATTTTCATAGATTCGTCAATCATCCCACCAGCGAGTGTCATCGACTCAAGCAAATATTCAATGAAAAGATTGAGTCAGGAGAGTTGAACTTGAGAACTGAGGGTGTCAATAAGAATCCACTCCCTCAACATCAACCTCAACGTTAGCATCATCCCACTATCTCAGAGGAATCTGTCAAGCAAACTGCTAATTATTTGATGGAGAATTTATGTGAGCTCTTGCTTTTTCCAAGAACCAGCGAAGAAACGTTTTCTCAGCCTTCAACTGGATTGCTAGTGGTAAAAAAGTATCTATACCTGAAAGACATGGAGAAATTCAATCAAAGCCTGATGAAGTTACACCAGAGATGATGGCAGGAGGGAAGTGCATCCCAATACCACTCATCTCTGCCCGTCTCAAAGGTACAAATTTCAAGAAAGTTCAAATTGATGCTAGTGTTATGGTTAATCTAATCCCAATCAAAACACTTCAAGCAATTGGGATTTCCAGTCGGGATGTTATCTATTATCCCACAGTGATGAAAGGTTCAAAAGGAAATTTTCAAGATGTGTACGGTCATATTACTTTGGATCTGAAGGTGGACTCGACTCACACCAAAGAAAAGTTTCATGTAATAAAGGAAGATAATAAGCATGATATGATTCTAGGACGTCCCTGGCTCTACGGGAGAGATTTGTGCCTACAGTCTCACCAGTAATCATCAAGGGCCAAGAACTCATGTTCGACCAAGAAAGCTGCAACGTGGGAAAGCTGGAGTACCATGTGGGGTTAGAAACTCTGGTAATATTCAAAGAGGTATGTGAAAGTGATTTGAAATATTTAATTCAGAATTATTTAGTTAACGGGAATCCTATCCAACGTGTCCCTACACAAACACTGGAATTCTCTAACATGGGGACTTGATTGCATCAAGTCTATCAAATCTCTCGAGACACCTCGTGAGGGAATTAAGGCCAAAGCTGCAGAAAAGTGGGCCTGAATAAAGCAACGTTCGTATAGGCGAAAGACACCTGAGATGTCATGGGAGCCTAAGACTTTTCAAGAAGGGAATAAGGTTATGCGACGCACTAATCGGAAAGGAGTTTCTGTTTCGGGGTCCACATCAAACTGGGAGGGACCTTATGTCATATCTGGAGTCATGCCCAATGCACAATACATGATAAGTGCAATACATGAAAGACCTTCAAACATGGTGATCAATGACAAGTGGCTCAAGAAGATATGAAGATTCACTATGGTTCATTTATTTTCTGTAATTTCCAATTCCTTCAAAAAAGTGCAAGCAATCTCTTGCCTTTTAGCAATTTAATTCAAAAAATTCAAATTCAAAACCTATGAGTTCAAAACAATCAATTCCTACAAACCATTTGTTCAATAAACCAAATAAAAGAAAAATAAAATTCTACTGAGAAAATGTTTTGCTCCTGAAACCTTTCAGAAACAACCATCTAGTGAAGATTTTTCTCCTTCATCAACTGCCTTCTTTATTTGGGCAATATCAACAGCTTTCTTCTTCAAATTTTTAGTCAACTTACGGAGTTCTTCATCTCTAGTGCATAATTTCTCTCTTCTTGATTCACCAAGTCATGGGTGAACTTACCCACAACAGCACGCCTTGTTCGGACATATTTGATTCTCGCCTGAAGCCATGACAAGTTGAGTTTGAAGGTTTCAAATGTAGCAATCAGCTCCTCTACTTCGTCTAACGCCTCATTGGTGACATCTTTTAATGGGGTGGCGTTCATCTTCGAGATTAACTCCATAAGGTCAGCCACAATACGTATGAGTGTATAGAAGTGGACACTCTTTCCAGCATTTACAAAGTGACCGTAGTGATTCCATATCCTATCATAGAGTGGGACGTGTTCCTTTGGAACATTAAATCCTCCCACTAGCTTATGGTTAGGGAGAGTCACCTTGTGAAGTGGGTTATACATCACACCAGCATGGGGAAATTCTTGAAAGGCCCAAGTAATTTGAACATCTACGTCAATAATGTCGGTGTTCTCATATACTTGTGTTTCATTACCGACAAACTGAAAGAAAATTCAAAACAAGCAGGAGTTTAATAATATGTTTCAAGCTATATGATGAAATCTTAGCATGAGAAGATGACTGAGTTTACCTTGACAAGGGAAAGACTCTCATCACCAACCTCATCAAAATCTTTACTAAGGTTTTGAGCATCACTGATCTTCGTACCCATGAAGTAGCTATCTTCCATCTGATCTTCGTTACCACCAGAAGGATGCAAGAGCAAACAAGGTGAGAATAAAATACTGAAATATTTTACTTCAAATTAAAAAAGTTGACAAAAGTTACCTGTGTAGCATCAAGTGTTACGGAGGATTTGGGTCATGTTGTTTCTCCACTTTTATTTCGCTCCGTAGTCGTGCCATTCAGAGTTGCTTCACCGAAGAATGAGCTTTGGCCAAAGGGAGTGAATGAAGCTTTCTCAAAACCTGGATAAGGTCCATCCTACATCAAATAAGGAAGAAACGTCATCAAAAGAAGATATTACAATGAGTTCACGACGTTTTCTAAAGAAGGAATTTTCTGACGTCTGAATTCTTACGAAGTACTGCAGAAAACTCAAAAACTTTACAAATCCGTAAGTAATTTGGAAAAGTTTTCTTCACGAAAGTTGTTCGTATGGATGTCTTCTACAACGTGCTAAAAGGGCTTAATTTTTGAGAAAATCTACTGGCCGGAATGATTTTTTCACTGAACAGCATGCAATCTGCAATATTTCTGGAGGATGCGCCAACTTGTGGCACATGAAATAACGAGCAAAACAGCATGGAATTCAGATTTTCTTTTTTGAGGTGAAAGATACAGATGTCTTTTTTCTAAATTGGGGTCAACCATCGAAATTCAATGTCGGATGAAGATTTTATGGCCATTCTCGTGCTGTGACTCGAAACAGGAAAATCTGACGGGATTTTTGCTTTTCTACTAAAAGTAAAAATGTAACAAGCAGAATAAAGTCTTACCATTACCCAATACTTTGCAAATGGATTGGGGACTTGATTAATACTTGGAGGAGTTGCCACAGAGCTCTTGTTAGCCGGGGTAAAGGAGGAATCACCTGGGAGATGACTAGCACCGAAAGATATGGACGTCTGTGTTGCAGAACTGGCGAACTTCTGGTTAGGCGACGAAGTTGGCTGCACAAAAGACACATGAATAAGATGTCAAAATTATCACAAGTCAAGCTTATGCAAGTGATCAAAAGTGCAAGGTAATTACCAGTTCATCTCTATCTTCTATCTTACGCTTAAGAGTAGGATATTTAAGCAAGGGATATGATTTCAAGTCATCTTTGGAGGGAGTTGTACACGTACCCTACGGAGAAGCCAAAAAAATCCTTATATTACTTTATTTGGCCGTTCCAAAACTGTCTGCCTGCTTCGGTAATCGACGGTGTTCTATTCCCCGGGAGAAACAACAAGTGGCTGAGTAATTTGGTACGAGCTTCACTTATATTCTTGGGGGGGGAGCACCTCGACATGACGGGACATCCTGGTCAAAGCTCATCTGATGAGCTCCTCGGTCGATATTATATGCGTTGACTGTATAGTTTCCTGCTTCACTGATACCGATGAGGTGACAACTACAATAACTTATCATAAAAATCTTCTCTGCTTCAGTAGTGGACCGGCCTCCTAAATGAAGAGTCTTTATTGGAGCATCACTTGAAGTATCACCGAATGATTGAAGTTGAGCCACACCATTGGGAATTGAAGCCCATGGACGGAAAACCACCGCTTTTGCATCATCCATAAGTGCAAGAAAATCCTTCGAAACAGATTTATTCATCCAACGAACGATTCGAGCATGGTCTGACAGAGCTTTGTCTTTAGAAGACAAATTTGGGGCGTAACCAGGATAATGTTCATACATCCAAGCTTGTATGAAGTTCGTGGGTATAAATGTATCAATCTTCGCAACACCATTGGAAAGTCTCATGTGCGATGACAAAGTGGAGAGTTGCGTATACAATGTGCCAAGAAACAAAGAGCCAATGGGAAGAGATATACCCTGGGCCAGCTTTATTGCATAAGGAATGAGCATGAGTTTCAGTTTCTTATGGCCATGGTGGTTTTCGAAGACATCTTTCGATAGCCAAAGTGTAAGGAATGCAGCAATAGACAATAATGAAGTACACTCATTGTTAGGCTTCGACCAGTGAACCATCCACGAAGAATAAGCATTTTCCTGTTTGTTTGAAGTTTTAGCAAAGTTCTCTAGTTGGGTATATACCTGTTCTTCAGCAGCATTCAAAGAAACACTGAGCTCGCCGTTAATTGGGAGTCGTAGTAGTGCTGCCACTGCGTCCAGTGAAATTACAAGCTCTCCCCATGCGAATATGAACGAGTTTGTGCCACCACACCAACGAATCAGGTTTATCCCTGACTATAAAGGAAACAGTCAAACTCTTCACAACATAGAAGATTCTGGCTTTCTCTAATAATTTCTTAACAGCTGGGATGTCAAGCATCTTCTTAGCATACAGAGGCCATGAATCAATTGGTTTTTGTGGAGAGCGGTAAACAATTTTGGAAGCCTTAAAGTCACCTCTTTGAAGACATAAACGAGTTACAAGTGATGGGTTGATAACCATTGGAGCACCAGAATTACTTGTAAGAATTCGAGCTTGATTTTGGGGAATTGCAGACTGAGCTAAGCTTGCTATACGAGCTCCAGATTCATCATTGATGTGAGGAATGTCCTTTGGGATTGTGTTGGAAGTAGCATCGTCGCCAACATGAGAAGAGCTATGGGATTCATTATGAGTCATCTTGATCCTTCACTCTACGAAAATTATGTGTTTGTGGGGAAGGGGAAGAACAAGCTCACAAAAGAGGGGGGACAGAAGCTCACGTAAAAAAAAAAAAAAAAAAACGTGCGTCATATATATATGCACCATCCCTAAAACTTAGGGAGTCCTAATTTTGTTAGGACTGGGTATTATTAAAGGGGCTTGGTTCTTAGGTCTTGTTTGGGCTTCATGTTTGCGATTAGAGAGTCCGTGCAGATGTGGCTAGCTTGTTCAACATATGCTCACCCTGGAACACTCACGGTTCCATGCTGCGCAGGGGACTAAATGTTGATGGTGGTTTTTGGTGAGGAGGTTGCAAGAGTAATTTTGCACCAATTTCTAGCATCTTGGCGTCGTCAGGTGAATAACTCAAGGCAAGGTATGAATTTATTTAAAGTAGGGATAAGATAATTGGCCACCATGGTCCTAGCTTACGCGGCCACTGGCCCATACGGCCAACTCTAGCTCACACATCCCAGCCCATCCTTGCTCACGCATCCCATCCTGCCCCCGTCCTTGCTCACCATCACGTCCTTGCTCACCATCCTGTCCTAGCCCATGCATCATAGCTCAAACGTCCTAGCCTATGCGTCCTTGCTCATGCACGCATCCTTGTGCACGCATCCTTGCTCACGTCCCAACCTTGCTCACCCATCCGCCCTAGCATATGTGGCTGGCCCACGCGGCCATCCCATCCCATGTTGTTGCTGGTCTAATACTAGGGCCCCACTTTCTTTGGTTGGCCATAACCTAATGTCATGGTCCCACTTTATTGGCTTGGCCGTAGCTTAGGCTGCGGCCCTACTTTATAGCTTGGTCATGGTAGCACCATGTCCCACACTTTTGGCCTGGCTGTGGCTCTTGCCACGGCCCCACATTCTTACCCTGTGTTTTAGGTGTAAAACAATAAAGAGAATCTGAGGGGTAAAGTGTGAAGTGTAATGATGTAATATGAGATTGTAATGGTATTCGAGAGGTCAAGATCGAACAAGACTCACCTAAACCAAGAAATGGCCGTTCGAGTATTGCTTCAGTTACAAGAAGAGGAAATAGGGTTGGTTTAGGGAGGGAAGCAGAGAAAGATGAGATCAGAGAATTGCTATGATTTCTGTGATGTTGTGATTAAAATTGCTAAAAGAATGGATATTCAGTTCTCACTGAATGCTGAATGAGAAGAGTTAATCAATTATCGATGAGATAGATTGATTATACTTGCACTGAATTGAACTGTTGAACTTGTCTGTTCTGTTCTTTCCAAACTGGTCGAGTGACCTATTTATAACAATAGAATTCCAACTGATCTCGTAAGAAGTGGAAGAGTGGGAGTGTGAAGTAAGTGGGACCAGTTGTTAAGAGTCTTGCGCCTAATATTAGGGAAGACTAACAACCCACTTTCTCATCCCCTCTTTTCAGCAACGTTCACACGACTTAGCTTTCTTTCCCGTTGAGTGATTGAGCCGTTGCAATCACACATGACCGCCAAACCAAAACCCTAAAGAATACCCCCCCATGTAACTTACTTGATTCTCGTAAGAGTTGTTAAGTATTGATTTATTTGTTAAGTCAAAGATGACTAAGTGCCAAGTCGTACCAATTACTGGTAAACTCAGGACTTCGCATAAAAATAGAGATTTAAGCGATAAGCTTGTGTATCTCTTTTAAGTTTGGTCTAAGATTGAACCGGGAAATCGCCATTTAAACCAATGAGAGAAGTCTAAGGTTTGAGCTATGCAATCGCCATTTAGACTGAGAGGATTTCAGCAACTCTCTGTGGCAATAGTCAAGTAAATACGACTTTCGATTTGCCATAAATATGAGAAATTGGCTTGTGGCATGTAATGCACCAATTCCCTGAGTAATAGAGACATATGAATGTCCAAAATAATATAAGTCATAGCCATGATCCATGATTAAGAATTGTAGCACTGAACATAGAAGCAAGTCTATAATAAGGAAAACAGGCGAGTGATGCTAACATAGCGTAGCCACAACCAAGAATGCATGAATATTTCCAATTCAAGACCTAAAGATAGGCCACATGAATGATAATAAGCTATGTTGCATAGCGTAATAATCTTATTAGAAAGTTAGATATAGGATGCATGAGGATGGACCATAACATTACGTCATATTCAGATTTCTGGACAGTTTGCACGTTATCCATTCCAAAAATCACCCAGGTCAGCCTATATTCGCTAAAATCACGAAATTTTAGTATGTTATGGGGAACTCACAGAGGAGAAACATTCGTGAAGGAAGCTTCTCCTAATTATTCACGGATTGGGCTGTAAAACTCGTCCTTTGAGGCAATTCGTAATCTGCGAGATTTCCGAATTTGATTAGGAAACTAGAATATCATGGATTCAATAAAGCCCATAATCATCTAGGACTTGGATCAGCGGGATCCATAAGTAGAGGCAACTCAAGAATGAATAAGTGGGACCCTCAATCTAGGGTGAGTGATAAAAGTGGACCCTACCATTGTTTTGTAGGCGACCTAAGAAAGTGGGGTCTACAATAAGAGTTGCACTAGCAATAAAAGTGAGGCCAGACATGGATCACGGCTAAAGGCCCAAAAGTATAGGGCCGTGGCATGAGCCACGACCAAGACCAAGCTAGGGACGCAAAGGAAGGAGATATTTTAGCTATAGGGAGGCAAGGATGGCCGTGTGGGCAAGGGAATGGCCGTGGGCCTCCATGGACGTGAGCTAGGGAGATGCGTGAGTTTGGGATAAGCATGGGATAGCTCAAGAAAGGCTAGGAGGGAGATATTTTAGCTTGGGGAAAGCAAGGGATGACCGTGGGGTATGATGGGATGGGCCACCCATCCATGGACTTGAGCTAGGCGAGCCAAGAGATGAGATTTTTTAGGACAAGTGAGGGGAGTGAGCCAAGGAGAAGTTTTAGCTAGGGAAGAGGAGGGACGTGAGTTAGGCAAGGCTATCTAGGTCGTGAGATTAGACATGGGGATGGACGAGACGCGTGTATGAGCATAAGCTAAGGCGCGTGCACAGGCACAGGCGCATGCATAAGCTAAAGCGCGTGCACAGGCACAAGCGCATGCATAGGTATTTTACGTGTAGGCTAGGGATGTGGACCAAGCTACTAGGCTATGGTCGTGAAAGATCAAAACATGGCTATGATGATCAAATTTCTTATCCCTATTGTAAAATAAATTCATACCTTATCTCGAGCTGTTCCAGGATGCCAAAAATTGATGCAAAATTACTCTTGCAACCTCCTCGTCAAAAACCACCATCAACATTTAGTCCCCTGCGCAGCATGGAACCGTGATTTTTCCTGGGTGTGCATAAGGTGATGGACTAGCAACGTCTGCATAGACTCTTTGATCGCGAACATGAAGCCCAAACTGGACCTTGTACTTTGGAGTACCCGCATAAGCTTGACTTGTGATAATCTTGTCATCTTATTCATGACTCTTTTATGCGGCCATCTCCGCCTAATCATAAGTTCGTTAGCGTCGCAACACAAGAAACCAATACTGAAACTGTATCTTTCGGTGTTAACCGTCTTCCGGGTGGAGCATCACTTTCCCCAGCTAGTAGCAGCTCCATGGTGACTCCTTTAAGTGCTAATCAAGTACCCAATCCATTTGCAAAGGATTGGGTAACGGTAAGACTTCATTCTCTTTGCTACATTTTCACTTTTAGTAGAAAAGTAAAAATCCCGTCAGATTTTCCTGTTTCGAGTCATGGCGCGAGAATGGCCATAAAATCTTCATCCGACATTGGATTTTGATGGTTGACCCAAATTTAGAAAAAGGACTTCAGTATCTTTCACCTCAAAAAAGAAAATCTGAATTCCACGCTGTTTTGCTTGTTATTTCATGTGCCACAAGTTGGCGTGACCTCCAAAAATATTGCAGACTACATGATGTTCAGTGAAAAAATCATTCCGGCCAGTAGATTTTCTCAAAAATTAAGCCCTTTTATCACGTTGTAGAAAACATCCATACGAACAACTTCCGTGAAGAAAACTTTTCCAAATTCCTTACGAATTTGTACAGCTTTTGAGTTTTTCTGCAGTACTCTGTAAGAATTCAGACGTAAGAAAATCCCTTCTTTAGAAAACATCGTGAACTCATTGTAATATCCTCTTTTGATGATGTTTATTCCTTATTTGATGTAGGATGGACCTGCTCCAGGCTTTGATAATGCTTCATTCACTCCCTTTGGCCAAAGCTCACTCTTCGGTGGTGCAACTCCGGATGGCACGACTACGGAGCGAAATAAAAGTGGAGAAACAACAGGACCCAAATCCTCCGTAACACTTGATGCTACACAGGTTACTTTTGACAACTCTTTTAATTTGAAGTAAAATATTCCAGTATTTTATTCTCACCTTGTTTGCTCTTGCAGTCTTCTGGTGGTAACGAAGAGATTGAAGATAGTTACTTCGTCAGTAAAAAGATTAGTGATGGTCAAAACCTCAGTAAGGATTTTGACGATGTTGCTGATAAGGATCTTTCCTTGTCAAGGTAAACTCAATCATCTTCTCATGCTAAGATTTCATCATATAGCTTGTAACATATTATTAAACTCCTGCTTGTTTTGAATTTTCTTTCAGTTTGTCGGTAATGAAACACAAGTCTATGAGAATACCGACATTGTTGATGTAGATGCTCCAACTATTTGGACCCTTCAGACATTTCCACATGCTGGTGTGGCATATAATCCTCCCCATGAAACGACTCTTCCTGGTCATAAACTAGTGGGAGGATTTAATGTCCCAGAGGAACACGTCCCACTGTATAACAAGATATGGAACCGCTATGGTCACTTTATTATTGCTGGCAATATCATCCATTTCTGTACACTCATAGGTATTGTGGCTGACCTCATGAGATTGATTTCGAAGATGGATGCCACCCCACTAAAAGATGTGACCAATGAGGTGTTAGATGAAGCAGAAGAGCTGATTGCTACATTTGAAACCTTCAAACTTAACTTGTCATGGCTTCAGGCGAAAATCCAATACGTCCGAATAAGGCGTGCTGCTGTTGGCAGATTCACCCATGATTTGGTGAAACAAGAAGAGAGAAATTATGCTGCTAAAACTGAAGAACTCCGTAAGTTTGTTGAAGAGGTGAAGAAGAAGGCTGCTGATATTGCTCTAATAAAGAAAGCAGCTGATGAAGGAGCAAAATCTTCACTAGATGGTTGTTTCTGAAGAGCTTCAGGAGCAAAACACTTTCTCAGTTGAATTTTATTTTGCTTTTATTTGGTTTTATGAACAAAGGGTTTGTAGGAATTGATTGTTTTGAACTCATAGGTTTTGAATTTGAATTTTGAAATTGTTAAAAGGCAAGAGAATGCTTGCACTTTTCTTTTGAAGGAATTGGAAAGTGAATCTTCATATCTTCTTGAGCCACTTGCCACTAATTACCATATTTGAGAGCCTCTCATGTATTGCGCTTATCATGTATCGTGCATTAGGCATGACTCGAGATATGACATAAGGTCCCTCCCAGTTTGGTGTGGACCCCGAAACAGAAGCTCATTTTCGATTAGTGCGCCGCATAACCTTATCCCCTTGAAAAGCCTTAGGTACCCATGACATCTCAGGTGTCTTTCGCCTATATGACCGTTGTTTTACCCGGGCCCACTTTTCTGCAGCCTTGGCCTTGACTTCCTCACAAGGTGTCTCAGAGGGTTTGGTAGACTTGATGCAATCAAGTTCCCATGTCAGAGAATTATCCAGTGTTTGTGTAGGGACACGTTGGATAGGATTCCCATTAACTAAATAATTCTGAATAAAGTATTTCAAATCACTTTCACGTACCTCTTTGAATATCACCAGAGTTTCGGACCCCACATGGTACTCCAGCTTTCCCACGTTGCAGCGTTCTTGGTCAAACATGAACTCTTGGCCCTTGATGATTACTGGTGAGATTGTAGGCACAAATCTCTTCCCATGGAGCCAAGGACGCCCCAAAATCATATCATGCTCCTCATCCTCTTTGATTACATGGAACTTTGCTTTGGTGCGAGTAGAGTCCACCTTCAGATCCAAAGTAACATGACCATAGATATCTTGGAGATTTCCTTTTGAATCTTTTGTCACTGTGGGATAATAGATGACATCCCGTCTGGAAATCCCAATTGCTTGAAGTGTTTTGATTGGAATTAAGTTAACCATAACACCAGCATCAATTTGAACTTTCTTGAAATTTATACCTTTGAGACGAGCAGAGATAAGTGGTATTGGTACACGCTTTCCTGCCATCATCTCTGGTGTAACCTCATTAGGCTTCGATTGAGTTTCTTCATGTCTTTCAGGTACATGTATTTCTTTGCCTCTAGCAATCCAGTTGAAGGCTGCGAAAATGTTTCTTCGCTGGCTCTTGGAAAAATGCAAGAGCTCGCATAACTTCTCCATCAAATAATTAGCAGTTTGCTTGACAGATTCTCCGGAGATAGTGAAATTTCGAATGTTGGGTTGATGTTGACGCTGAGGTTGATGCTGAGGGGGTGGATTCTTATGCACACCCTCAGTCCCCAAGTTAAACTCCCCTGACTCGATCTTTTCATTAAATATTTGCTTGAGTCGATGACACTCGCTGGTGGGATGAATGACGAATCTATGAAAATGACAATACTTAGGATCAGTCATTTCTTGTGTTGTAGGCTCCCTCCGTACAGGAGGTAACTTGATAGCACCATCTTGAATCCATGCTTCCAGGAGCTCTATCACTTCATCCATTGTACAAGGGAAATATGGAATTTTAGGAAATTCCCTTTGTTGTCGTGGTGCCTTTGGTGTAGAAGTATTAGCCGGGACCCGCGCAGGAGCCTGAGACTGAGTTGGGGCCGCACGTTTCAGTTGTGGGGCCTCAGGAGTAGGCGCCTTCTTCTTAACACCTTCAGTGACAGCATGAACTAAGGGAAGAGAGCTATATTGCTTGTTGACGAGTCGTTTGCTGGCACGTGTCTCACCACGACTTTTTTCAACCTTTACAGGCCTGGGCCTCTCTAGTAACGCAGGTGCAGTAGTGGCGGATTGTTTGGCGGATTTGTGGAGCTTGGTGAAATTATTAATCTCCAGATTCTCCAATAAGGCTCGATATACTGGTATCATTCCATTGATGCAAAGCTCCACCAACTGCAACTTTGTCACGTTTGGATCATTCCAATCCACTGCACGAGTTCTGAACCTCGTCACATAATCATCTGGATGTTCATTGTTTCGCTGATAAAGCCTTCCCAAATCAGAGAGAGTGAGTTGCTCAGACACAAAGAAGTATTTCTTGAGGAAAGCATTAACCATCTGGCTCCAGCTGAGAATGATGTTGGGAGCTAGATTATTATACCAAGTGTACGCCTTTCCCGTCAGAGATTTCGAGAATTCTTTGAGACATACAGATTGATTTCTTTCATACACTCCCAATGATTCTAGGAAGATATATGATCTCGAGCATTCCCAATACCATTATACATTGAGAATGAAGGTGTGACATATCCTTCAGGAAGAGATTCACGTTGAACTTCAATTGGATATGGAGGTTGATGACGATGAAACAAATCTGAATTTTCCACGCTCTGAGCTTGTAGGAGATTCTGTAAATCTTCACGAGTGACAAAGTTGTGTTGAGAACCCGTGCTTGGTCCACGTGTGGTATGGACATGACTATCCTGATCATCAGGGATAACGTGAATTGGAGAGGGACCCATCCTGTTGATGTTAACAGGGAGTTCCACACGAGTTAGCCCTGAATTTGTTGGTGGCGTCAACTTTTCTGAGAGAGTCCTCAAACAAGTCAGCAACTCTAATTGGGTCTTCACCATGCTATTCTGACTTAGGGCCAGATCTTGTTGAGTCTTCATGAGATCCGCTATGCTAGGTGAGCCCTCAGTACTCCTTGTTTCTCCAGTGCGGGGCCCAAAGAGAAAAGCTTTTGTGCGGCTTGAGATAGGAGTGTAAGGAGTTGGGGAGGTGGTAGTAGTAGTGGTCCCCACAATACGAGAGAGGGGAGACGTGATAGCAGGAGGTAGAGACGCAGTGGACCCCACAGGATGAGGTTGGGCGTCCATGAGGAAGGGGATGAGGTGGACCCCACATGAGTTGAGGTAACCACGAAATTAGGGTTTTGGGACGTGATGGGATTCACGTTTTGGGTGGTAGGCCCAGCAAAGCTGGTGACGCCCCTAGTTTGGGTGTTGGTGGCCCCACTTATAACAGATGAAGTTGTGGGACCACTGGTGATATTTGGAGAATTTGTGTTCTCTGAACTCTGCCTCCTAGTTGCAACCATCTTTTTTTACAACCGAGATAATGACCTCCCACTGTGGTCGCCAAATGTTTTAGGTGTAAAACAATAAAGAGAATCTGAGGGGTAAAGTGTGAAGTGTAATGATGTAATATAAGTTTGTAATGGTATTCGAGAGGTCAAGATCGAACAAGACTCGCCTAAACCAAGAAATGGTCGTTCGAGTATTGCTTCAGTTACAAGAAGAGGAAATAGGGCTGGTTTAGGGAGGGAAGCAGAGAAAGATGAGATTAAAGAATTTCTATGATTTCTGTGATGTTGTGATTAAAATTGCTAAAATAATGGATATTCAGTTCTCACTGAATGTTGAATGAGAAGAGTTAATCAATTATCGATGAGATAGATTGATTATACTTGCACTGAATTGAACTGTTGAACTTGTATGTTATGTTCTTTCCAAACTGGTCGAGTGACCTATTTATAGCTATAGAATTCCAACTGATCTCGTAAGAAGTAGAAGAAGTGGAAGAGTGGGAGTGTGGAGTAAGTGGGACCAGTTGTTAAGAGTCTTACGCCTAATATTAGGGAAGACTAACAACCCACTTTCTCATCCCCTCTTTTCAGCAACGTTCACACGACTTAGCTTTCTTTCCCATTGAGTGATTGAGCCGTTGCAATCACACGTGCCGTAGATAGCCAAACCTAAACCCTAAAGAATATCCCCCCATGTAACTTACTTGATTCTCGTAAGATTTGTTAAGTATTGATTTATTTGTTAAGTCAAAGATGACTAAGTGCCAAGTCGTACCAATTACTGGTAAACTCAGGACTTCGCATAAAAATAGAGATTTAAGCGATAAGCTTGTGTATCTCTTTTAAGTTTGGTCTAAGGATTGACCCGGACATTGCCAATTAAACCAATGAGAGAAGTCTAAGGTTTGAGCTATGCAATCGCCATTTAGACTGAGAGGATTTCAGCAACTCTCTGTGGCAATAGTCAAGTAAATACGACTTTCAATTTGCCATAAATATGAGAAATTGGCTTGTGGCATGTAATGCACCAATTCCCTGAGTAATAGAGACATATGAATGTCCAAAATAATATAAGTCATAGCCATGATCCATGATTAAGAATTGTAGCACTGAACATAGAAGCAAGTCTATAATAAGGAAAACAGGCGAGTGATGCTAACATAGCGTAGCCACAACCAAGAATGCATGAATATTTCCAATTCAAGACCTAAAGATAGGCCACATGAATGATAATAAGCTATGTTGCATAGCGTAATAATCTTATTAGAAAGTTAGATATAGGATGCATGAGGATGGACCATAACATTACGTCATATTCAGATTTCTGGACAGTTTGCACGTTATCCATTCCAAAAATCACCCAGGCCAGTCTATATTCGCTAAAATCACGAAATTTAGTATGTTATGGGGAACTCACAGAGGAGAAACTTTCGTGAAGGAAGCTTCTCCTAATTATTCACGGATTGGGCTGTAAAACTCGTCCTTTGAGGCAATTCGTAATCTGCCAGATTTCCGAATTTGATTAGGAAACTAGAATATCATGGATTCAATAAAGCCCATAATCATCTAGGACTTGGATCAGCGGGATCCATAAGTAGAGGCAACTCAAGAATGAATAAGTGGGACCCTCAATCTAGGGTGAGTGATAAAAGTGGACCCTACCATTGTTTTGTAGGCGACCTATGAAAGTGGGGTCTACAATAAGAGTTGCGCTAGCAATAAAAGTGAGGCCAGACATGGATCACGGCTAAAGGCCCAAAAGTATAGGGCCGTGGCATGAGCCACGACCAAGACCAAGCTAGGGACGCAAATGAAGGAGATATTTTATCTCTAGGGAGGCATGGATGGCCGTGTGGGCAAGGGAATGGCCGTGGGCCTCCATGGACGTCAGCTAGGGAGATGCATGAGTTTGGGATAAGCATGGGATAGGCGTGAGATCAAGCAAGGCTAGGAGGGAGATATTTTAGCTTGGGGAAAGCAAGGGATGACCGTGGGCTATGATGAGATGGGCCACCCATCCATGGACTTGAGCTAGGCGAGCCAAGAGATGAGATTTTTTAGGACAAGTGAGGGGAGTGAGCCAGGTAGAAGTTTTAGCTAGGGAAGAGGAGGGACGTGAGCTAGGCAAGGCTAGCTAGGTCGTGAGATTGGACACGGGGATGGACGAGACGCGTGTATGAGCATAAGCTAAAGCGCGTGCACAGGCCCAGGCGCATGCATAAGCTAAAGCGCGTGCACAGGCAAAAGCGCATGCATAGGTATTTTACTTGTAGGCTAGGGATGTGGACCAAGCTACTAGGCTATGGTTGTGAAAGATCAAAACATGGCTACGATGATCAAATTTCTTATCCCTATTGTAAATTAAATTCATACCTTATCTCGAGCTGTTCCAGGATGCCAAAAATTGATGCAAAATTACTCTTGCAACCTCCTCGCCAAAAACCACCATCAACACCCTGGAAGTGGCTCACACCACGTCCCCACTTTAACGGCTAGGTCATAGCGCATGCTATGACCCACTTTTATTACTCGGCCATAGCTCATGATATGGCCCCACTTTTGTGGCTTGGCCGTGACTGTTGCCACGGCCCCACTTTTCCCTCTTGGCCGTGATTCTTGTCACGTCCCCACTTTCATCTCTTGTTCGTGGCTCTTGCCACGATCCCACTTTTATTGTTTGGTCGTGGCTCATGCCACGGCCCCACTTTTATAGGTCGGCCATAAAACAATACTATGGCCCACTTTTATCACACGACCATAGCTTAAGTGTCCCACTTCTTAATATTTTAGCTACCTCTACTTAGGGGTCCCACTGATCAAAGTCCTAGTTGGTTATGGTCTTTATTGAATCCATGATATTCCAGTTTCCTAATCAAATTCGGAAATCTGACAGATTACGAATTACTTCAAAGAACGATTGACACGGTCTAATCCGTAAGGATTCAGGAGAAACTTCCTTCATGAAAGTTGTTCATCTGCGAGTTTCCCAGGATATACTAAAATTTCATAATTTTAGAAAATATAGGCTGGCCTGGGCAATTTTTAGAGTAAGTGACGTGCAAACTGTCTAGAAATCTGAATATGACGAAATGTTATGGTTCATCCCTATACATCCTATAGCCAACTTCCTAATAAGATTATTATGATATGTAATATAGCTTATTATAATTCATGTGTCCTATCTTTAGGCCTTGAATTGGCAATGCTCATGCATTTTGGTTGTGGCTACGTTGTGTTAGCATAACCTGACTTTTTCCTGATTATAGACTTGCTTCTATAATCAGTGCTACATTTCTTAATCATGGCTCATGGCTATAACTTATATTATTTTAGACATTCATATGTCTCCATTACTCAGGGAATTGGTGCATTATATGCCACAAGCCAATTTCTCATATTTATGGCATACAGAAAGTCGTATTACTTGACTATTGCCACCGAGGGTTGCTGGAATCCCTTCAGTCTAAATGGCGATTGCATAGCTCAATCCTTAGACTATTCTCATTGGTTAAAATGGAAATTTCCCGGCTCAATCCTTAGACCAATCCTAAAAGAGATGCACAAGCTTATCGCTTAAATCTCTATAGTCCTAAGCTTGCCAATAAATGGTACGACTTGCACTTTAGTCAGCTTTGACTTAACATATATTCAACACTTAACAAATCTTACGAGAATCAAGTAAGTTACATGGGGGATATTCTTTAGGGTTTTGGTTTGGCGGTCTACGGCACGTGTGATTGCAACGGCTCAATCACTCAACGGGAAAGAAAGCTAAGTCGTGTGAACGTTGCTGAAAAGAGGGGATGAGAAAGTGGGTTGTTAGTCTTCCCTAATATTAGGCGCAAGACTCTTAACAACTGGTCCCACTTACTCCATACTCCCACTCTTCCACTTGTTCCACTTCTTACGAGATCAGTTGGAATTATATTGTTATAAATAGGTCACTCGACCAGTTTGGAAAACACAGAACAAACAGTTCAATTCAGTGAAGTACAATCAATACATCTCATCGATAATTGATTGACTCTTCTCATTCAGCATTCAATATCTAGTGGGAACTGAATATCCATTCTTTTAGCAACTTCATTCACAACATTACAGAAATCATAGCAATTCTCTGATCTCATCTTTCTCGGCTTCCCTCCCTTAAACCAACCCTATTTCCTCTTCTTGTAACTGAAGCAATACTCGAACGGCCATTTCTTGGTTTAGGAGAGTCTTGTTCGATCTAGACCTCTCGAATACCATTACAACTTCACACTTTACCCCTCAGATTCTCTTTATTTTTTTACACCTAAAATACGTTGCTGGTGTATGAGCATGTAGTTCTACGAAATTGTAACAGTTGATGTTGATCTCCGGGTTGACCTTTCCTATAGCTTGGCATACTTTTTGCCATATCTCCGTGTACGTCTGAAGTGTTTCTCGCGGCCCGATGGCTAATGCGAATAGCCTATCTAGCCTCGCCTTAGTAGCCTTGTTATACATGTAAGTCTCCACGAAGATATCAGATAGGTCTTCAAAGGAGTCAATTGAGTTTGGTTTGAGGTTGTCAAACCATACCAATGCTATGCCGGTAAGGCTGGATGGAAAATACCGACACAACAGTACGTCATTGGTATCCCAGTAGGCCAACACCCGAAGATAATACTTCAAGTGTGTTGCCAGGT
>JAJJMA010000222.1:0-10510 GCA_023529015.1 Papaver nudicaule
CAAACCCCTAAGAAGCGAAGAGGCTTGTAATGCCAACGGCGACATCAACCTCATCAACGAGCAGTACAATAACAACTTACCTTCCGTGAGTACCATCACCGAAGGGAATAAGAGGAAGAGTCCAGCTACAGAGGTGACACACCCAGAGCATACGACTTCAAGCTCGCTTTGGAAACTTCAGGTGACAGTATGGGTCGAAGCGGATCACAACACAAGTCACGGCGCCACGAATCACGACGCCACAAACTACGACACCACGAGTAATGGCGCCACAAGTCACGGCGCTGCAACTATTAGAAGGGGGTAAATCAAGCTTGTAGTACCCATGGCAACAAAGGACTTACCAACAAACACTGAAGGGACGGACAACTCCATCATCACTAAGAGAATGACGACGAGACATGGGGCTTCCAGAGTTACCACTGCCATCCAGGAACTCCAGGGTTTGGACTCTCAAGACAAACATGAACACAAGCATGTCCAACAGTCCAACTCTGCTACTCGATCAAGAGAAACCCCCTGGAGAACCAAGAGGAGGAGGCGCATATCTATCTCGTCCACACCAACCTCCATATCCAAAAGACCCCTCTCTCATGGGATGCTCCTCACTGGAGGAAGTTCAGACTTCAAACTTCCGAAGCCACAAGACGATCAACCACAACCGTCCCTGTCTTGAAGGATCCAAGCAGTAAGAATTGAAGAAGCTCGTGATAACAGGAGACCCATCAGCAAACCAGACAACAGGGTATCGACACAATACAACTCAAAGGGTCCCGAACAAGAATGTGACCCGAGCACAAGATGCAGATACGCAACAACAACCGCGAGGAGTACGAGGACTGAAGCCTATACAGGATTCCCAGACTCATCATCTTCGACGAAGTACTGGAGCTATTAGACGTCTGAATAAGGAGGGAACAACCGGATTACCCCGACCCGATGATTCTCAACAACTAGAGAGAACGCTCTGCATAATCATCTTCGAAAGGCCAATACACATGTGTCTGCACGAGGAAAGGCGAACCCAATGAGAGACGCTGATAAGATATCGGAAAATATGGCTAGGGACTCCTCGCCACCGCTCTTCACTCCACCAAGTACCGATAGCAATACCGGCTGCCACGACCCAAAGGGAAACGTGAAGTACAACAGATGTTCCCTTGTCTCTACCAAAGCGCTTCATCATCATGGAAGAGCCTACTCGACCAGAGATATCCATACAGCATGGGAAGAGCCTATTCGACCAGATATATCCATACAACATGGGACTACCTGCTACAGATCTCTCGAAGGAAGGGTGACCCAAGAGAAAAACTCTAATCAACATCAACATCACTACCGACGCCTCTACAGAAGCCTCAAGGCCACCAGGATCCATATCTTCGCAGGATCCTCCTGGTAACAACATCACCAAGTCTTTGTCTTTCGAGCAAGCAGTATCATGGTGGTGGCGCTCCTCTCCGCTATCACTAGCAACGAGTCTCCGACATCCTTCGGTGGCAACCCAGATCCAAAAAAATGACAAAGTGGAGTACTCCAAGCGCAAGGACTTCAAAAGATGTGCCAATAGACGGAGAAAGGGAAATACTTCCTACGTGTTCACTTAAGGTTCTACCACAACATGCTGGAAGAGACAATCATCTCTACGGAATCAGAGTTAAAACTCCTGGAGTGCGAACAAATACGGGGATTCAAGGTATTTGTCTCACTAGACCTTCCCAAGTTTCAAATTCTAGAATACCTTCAACCACGAAATATTCCCATAGCCTCACACCTTCCACCAAGACTATCCCCGTGACTCTGCATTCGCGGAACCATGAAACACCTTTAAAACAAAATCCCATAGTGCTACAAAACAGAAAATTACCTTCCCCAGAAGATATCTCTTACAACAAGAAGTTCACCAAACCTTAGCCCCACAAGATGTTCACCACCATATACCTCTGTGACTCCACAGAATGTCCTCCCAGTCTTCATTAACCCTCTGGATCAACATTATTGCCTACAACCTCAGCGTTAGAGTTACCAATCAAGTACGGTAAACCATCTTGTGGAGAAGTTATGGGTCTCCATGGAGCAAACCTACTCTGGAGACAAACAAAGATGTGCTCACGACTACATACCAAGTTCGCTGTACGACAACCTTCACGAAAACGAGCAACGCGGAAGATCAGTAAGATATCTGAAGGTGAATTTTGGACAACATCTTCCTACAGGTGTATAACGTTATGTGTAAACATTTCGTGGCAATCCAATCCGTGGATCAAGAGATATGGCGCCAACATTACAGCACACCGAAGTAAGTGGACAGAACTTACATACGAAACCAAAACAGTTGCTGCAGAAAGCTCGTGAGGAGTTCTTGGGTAAAATTTATACACAAACTCCGTTTTAATGTCTACAACTTTGTGGTAAAATTTCATACAATAACTCCATGTGGTTTGAGAAATATGGCGTAAACATTGGAGAAAAGAAGAGCTGTCAGAATTTCCTAGCCAGAAACTTCCGTCGCGAAGAAACAACCGGTTTGAGAAATCCACAAGGGATTTTGGAAAGATTTCCGGACACAATATTTCTATGTATGTATCCCAACACATACTAAAATTTCGTACCAATCCAGCAAGGGGATTGGGAGATACGACACAAACACTACAGCACACGCGAGACGCGCAATCAGGAATCATGTGCAAGGCCACGTCGAGTACTGCAGAAAATATACGAGGATCCTCGAAGAGATTTTTGGACACAATACTTCCCTGGATGTCTACTACCATGTGTAAAAATTTCGTGATGATACAACCAGTGAGTCAAGATATATGACTCAAACATCAGGATACACGCAAGACGCGAACTGTCGGAGTTTACAACGAATAGACTATGGTGCAAAGCTCATAACGCCAGCATCCACAACGCTACGAAGTCCATGGCGCCACATCTCATGGAACAACACCTCATAGCGCCAACATCCTCCTAGAACTTCACTACTCAGTAAATACGGCGAGGTAAACATCTTCATCAAGTAGTTCGCCTATTTTGACTCCAACACCTTCCTCAACGACTGGGGACTTGGCTCAATC
Organism: Papaver nudicaule; assembly: GCA_023529015.1. Classification (NCBI taxonomy): domain Eukaryota; kingdom Viridiplantae; phylum Streptophyta; class Magnoliopsida; order Ranunculales; family Papaveraceae; genus Papaver; species Papaver nudicaule. The sequence goes on from JAJJMA010000222.1 coordinate 3,078, forward strand.
ATCGTGCTTTGGGGAGAAGTCTCTATAAAGGGGATACCGAGACGGGACGACACATGCTCTACACCAAAACAGAAGACGTTCAGATCCACACCAAGAAAAAGAAAAAAAAATACGATCGACTCCCCTGGTATCTCTCTACCAACTGTTGTTGTCGGTTACCACTGGATTGTTCATTGTCTCGTAAAGCATCGGTGCTCCACCTCACCCAAAACTACGGATTCAACTCTGAACACCAATGGACGCGTCTTGCTGGAAAGTACACCACCCAAGCTTGCACCAAAGGCGCTGCTCAGAAAATTAGCTAATTGCATAACCATTCTCAAGGTGGAGACGATCAAGGAGAAACAAGGACTTGATCACGACAAGAAGGAGGAAAAGTTCTCTGCTAAAACGGGTAAAACCTCTCCCTTCTTTTTATCTTCTTGGCTAAGACCTAGCCTATGTATGTATTCACATACATGACACTGGGGACCTCACTAAGCATAGTGTCCCATTCTCTAGAAAAGTCACGGCGCCGCAAGAGCTTGTGGCGCCACAAAGGTCGTGGCCCATGAAACCTATAGCGCCACGAATAACTTAAAAAAAAAAAAAAAAAAACGAATTTAGGGTTTCACGCCCTGGCCACGCCCACTTAGCTTTCATGGCGTCATGGCCATGATGCTGTGACCATGGCCCCTTGCATGTCTCGGCCATTGTGATGCCAACTACGGCACCACCCATCTCGTCCCCCTAAAAAAAAAAAGGCTTCATCCAACTACACTTGCATGTTTTCACACACATAGTCTCATTCTCAGCTTTACATCATAGCTATAGTTCACATTAGAATATTAGCTCGATATAATCTCTACTAACATTGAATAGAAATACTTGAGAAAATTGAGGTTGCCATCAACATCCGAGTGCTTAGTATGAAACATTACTGTTCCACACTAACCAGGGGACTTTCTGTAGATGGTGAAAAATGGAGAAGGGATAAAATCGTAAATCTCCTTATGTTATGCCTTTCCAAGAAGCGATTGCCTACTCAGGCAGATCTCTATAGCTCTACGAGTTCCCTCTTATAGCCTCCCGGGTGGAGAGAATGATATCATAGTGCAATTGCCTATTCAGGCACATCTCTATAGCTCAGAATGCAACCCGTTCTACGAGCTGAATAAACTCTCTATGAATTCTCTCTTATAACTCCCGGTGGAGAGGATGATATCATAGAGCAGTACTGATAATCTCACCAGCACATTAAACCCATTAATCTGCTTCATGTCGACATCGCCTCGAATTCCTCGGCATCAGAATCGGATCTCTCAATGATACATGGTGAAGAGTTAACAGAGACGCATCCTCATGGATTTCCTCTTAAAAATACGACTTGACATCCGAGTCTTAATGAAAATCTCAGGAATATCGAAGATGTAGGCCTGTCCAGAGCTCTCTGAGAAGTATACAACAGCCTAAACAGGCTTAAACATACAACACCCTAAGCTCGGGATGGTCTAATATACCATGGATAAGCGCGCCATGACTGCAAGCATACTATAGCCCAAATGCATGCATAAGCCATAGCGCCAGTGCATGCATAGGCACGCATGCACCATAACACAAATGCGCAATTACGCCGCAATCAAGTTGGCCTTGACCTCCTTGGCCCATGGCGCCACGAAAACATGGCGCCACAACTTCTGGCCTTGGCCAAAGGCCAAGGCCGTGTCTCCTCAGCCCATGGCGCCGTGAAAACCATGACGCCACAACTTGGCCTTGGCCAAATGCCAAGGCCGTGGCTCATAGGCCATGGCGCCATATTCATGGCGCCACATCTCTTAGGCCTTGGCCAAAGGCCAAGGCCGTGGCTATAAGTTTAAAATGATTGGCCTATCCAAAACATGTCCATGGCGCCGTTGGCCTGGCGCCACAAGGATTGGCCTAGCCAAAAGGCCATAACGCCATATTTATGGCGCCACAGAATGATTGGCTTAGCCAAAAAGCCATGGCGCCATATTCATGGCGCCACAAAATGATTGGCCTGTCCAAAACACGGCCATAACGCCGTTGGCCTAGCGCCACAAGGATTGGCCTAGCCAAAAGGCCATGACGCCGTATTCATGGCGCCACAGAATGATTGGCTTAGCCAAAAAGCCATGGCGCCATATTCATGGCGCCACAAAATGATTGGCTTGTCCAAAACACGGCCATGACGCCGTTGGCCTAGCGCCACAAGGATTGGCCTAGCCAAAAGGCCATGACGCCATATTCATGGCGCCACAGAATGATTGGCTTAGCCAAAAAGCCATGGCGCCATATTCATGGCACCACAAAATGATTGGCCTGTCCAAAACACGGCCATGACGCCGTTGGCCTGGCGCCACAAGGATTGGCCTAGCCAAAAGGCCATGCCGCCATACCTACTATTGGCCAAAATCATGGCCATAGCCACGCAATGCTGCCTGGTTCAATGCAACTACGCAACACTTATGCTACACGAGATATCAAAACATCACACGGGGGGATAACTTTAGGGGTATTGGTCTGGCGGTCTACGACAGTCGAAAGAAACTGATAGAGATAGTGGAAAGTTACGAGAAGATGGCGCGAGTGGACATGTTCTACACAACTCAGGAAGTTACGGAAACCAACTCATGTCCTCCACTCCCCCACTCTTCCACGACTTCCACCTTCTCTGTCGAGAGAACATGGTGAGTTCAAAACTATAAATAGAGGCCTCCTCTATCTTCCAAGGCAGAATATCCTTTCCAGAAACAACCAGATATTCAGAACACCTGAATAAACCAGAGCCTCGGAAGTAAACACGCCTGAGCAACCCAACACACTTCTAGCCTTGGAGATTTCCAGTCACCTTCACGATGGGAATCTTGAACTCTTATATCCAAAACACATCCTCAACCTGATCTCAAGTTTCTTCGCTGTTTCCCTCCCTAGATCAACCTCTATCTTTTTTTTACTCAATAATAATTTTATTTATTACCAAAAATTAGCCAAAGCATACAAAAAAACATGAACAGGGAAATTTAGCAAAACATTGCCAAACAACCCCCACTGACAGAACAAACAAAAGATACACTTTAACAGAACCTATAATAAGTAATATCAGGGAACTCCATATACAATAAAAAGTCAGGCTTCTTATTAAATTCCAACTTTTCCCCCCTACCCAGCTGCCCTCCTTTTTTAGCCAAACCATCTGCAAAAAAATTTGCTTCTCTGTAGGTGTGTACAAAATTCCACTTGGCTATTCCTTCCTTTATCTTCTTCCATCTATCATCAGCAAACCAAGGAACATTTCCAGTACTGAAGGCAACAATTGCAGCATAAGAATCAGTTATGAAGATGACATCCTGAAACTTATTAGCTATAGCCCACTCTCCAGAACACAGGATTGCCATAATCTCTGCAATATAATTAGTAGTTATCCCTAAACCACCAGCAGTAGCTATAATGCACTCTCCTGTATGAGATCTGCCAATAAAACCAAAACCAGCTACTCCTGGATTCCCTTTAGAAGACCCATCACAGCACATTAGAAGTTGATCAGCTCTTGGAAGTTGGAAAAATACTTCAATCACTTTGAATGACTTAGCTGTTCTGCATTTCATTCCAAAAAATTTTAGAATCTGAAGATCATAATTTGAGTTCCACATGGCTGCCTTCATTCTCACTTCACACTCTGCAGTAAACTTTGACACCCTTTGTTTTATTTTATCTGCAGAAAATGTTTCCTCTTCATAAACCATTCTATTCCTAGCAAACCACAACTCTTTTATTACAATCAAAGCTGCTGCTCTCCAGATTTCTTTGACTGCTGGACTTTTTTGATTTGCCATGTTCAAAACCTCCTCAATTGATTTAGGATTCACAAAGTTAAACATTCCTCCCAGCCATTCCCAAATCAGCTCACTATAATTGCAATACCACAATAAGTGCTCTACTGTCTCTTCATCCTGTTTGCAAAATACACATCTTGAAGCCAACTTGAATTTTCTTTTCTTCATGTTGTCATCTGTTGAGCAAGCTCCACTCAGAATCTTCCACACATTGCTAGATACACTTGGATGATTACTGTTACTCCACACCCTCTTAGTCCAGTTGAGCTTTGGATGCTTAACTCTGATTTCCTCTGCAGCTGAAGCAACAGAAAAGGCTCCAGATAGATCAACCTCTATCCTCTCTGTGACCGAAGCAAGACGTGAACGGCCATTGACTTGGTTTAGGCTCATCTTGTTCGACTTTGATCTCGAACACTACGAAAGTACCCAGAGACGGTGCATTGTTTTTCCAGGTAAAAACAGTTGGCGACCACAGTGGGAGATCATTCTCTCGGTTCCAGAGAACTTTATCAAAAATGGTTGAACTTAGGTCGGGATCAGATACCAAAACCCCCAACGTACCTGTTACCCAAGATATTTCCCCTTCAACACCTATCATCTCGGCCATCCCCATCACCCCAGTAACTCCTAATGCTCCAACCCACACCTCTGGCAAGAACCCTTCCTCCACGACTAAGGTCGGCGCTACCGCCGAGAAAAGAAAAGGAGCGTCAGGAGCATTAACTATGGATGAGTTGGCCAAACGTCAAGATGTCCTCGCGGAAAGCCAAGACAAGATGTTCGACACGTGACTAGGGATCCTGGACTGTCTCAAAACTCTAACCCCGAAGCTATCGAGTTCACCGGTCAAGGGAACCCCTGAGGCAGCAGCTACAGGCGCCTACTCGTCCGTCATCCACATCCGAGGTGATGAAGCACCTCCTGCTCCAGAAGAATCTCACCAAAGAGAAGGACAACCATCCCGCTACGTCACGGCAGACGACTTGGAAAAGCTACTACGAAATCGAGAAAGAAAGGTGGCGCTACCTATCCACTAACACCGACCACCGTACCCACACGAAGTACAGAGGAAAGGCCCTGCCACGGAAGTGACGCATCCAAAACGCACTAATTCAGCTCCGGGGACCCCGAACAAGAACATGAACCAAGGAAGGCCGCAACAACCGGAGATGCGGAGGCAAAAAGTCAGACCAGAGATACCAGACTACCCGTTTCCCATAGAGGAGGTACTAGAGTTGCTGGACACTTGGATCCAGGACGGGGCAATCGAACTCCCTCCGATACGACAGCCTCCTACAGCCGAAGAGGTAGCAAGCCCAAGGTGGAGTCCGGGGAATTGCACCTAGGAAACGAAGGAGTATACCAAGATCCTCTACCCGTTCGAGCATTCACCTTCCCTGAGGAACCGTTGAACAAGAGAGTGGAGGAGATAATGTACCAACTATGCGAGACTCTCTGCCTCTCGAAACCACAACGGAAAGACATGCTCACAGCACTCAACATGGTAGTATCGGGAAAACGCCTAACCTTCAAGGAAGTCAATGAGCATACAATGTCCAAGTAGGGGGAGCCAACAGATGGACAAGGCTGGGGACTCCTCACAACCGCCCGCCTCTCTCATGATAAACTCTCGAAAGACACTCATCGACCCGGGATCCCCAGTGAACATCATCTCAGCCAAGAATATCAGAGCCGCTAACATCCCTCGCAGCAGAGCCATCCATGCCCCTACCATCATCAAAGGTCCTGACATGGTCGAAGAACGCACTTACAGGTGGATCGACCTTCCCGTCAAAATCACCACGATCCCAACCATAGCGGAGTTTCACATTGTTAAGGGAGTAGTCGAGAGCGACATGGTGCTGGGACGCCCATGGATCTACAACAACCAGGAGACACTTCCTCTGGAGTTTATGGAGAGGTTTGTACAAAAGAGCAGCATCGCAAAGGCAGTAGCCACGCCTGCAGAACCCAAGGGAGTCAATGAGGACCCCCTCGACCAAGAAGGTACTTCATCCACCCCTCTTTTATATGATAGCACACATTCACCGAGTCACTGGGGACTCACCACGAGGAGAGCCACTCGAGAGGAAAACTCTGGAAAACCCGCAAGAGGGGAGCATCGACACCACTGAGTACTGAGACTCATAAAATTCCCGGAGCCCCCACTGGCAGAGCCTGCACTTAGCACAACAACCTTGCCCGACATTGGAGCTCTGCGAAATGATCCTTGTCTACTGAGCCCTCCATGAAATTATAAAAGACTTGCCTCACCTGCACCAGCGCTACCGGAGAGGGCCAAACCCCTAAGAAGCGAAGAGGCTTGTAATGCCAACGGCGACATCAACCTCATCAACGAGCAGTACAATAACAACTTACCTTCCGTGAGTACCATCACCGAAGGGAATAAGAGGAAGAGTCCAGCTACAGAGGTGACACACCCAGAGCATACGACTTCAAGCTCGCTTTGGAAACTTCAGGTGACAGTATGGGTCGAAGCGGATCACAACACAAGTCACGGCGCCACGAATCACGACGCCACAAACTACGACACCACGAGTAATGGCGCCACAAGTCACGGCGCTGCAACTATTAGAAGGGGGTAAATCAAGCTTGTAGTACCCATGGCAACAAAGGACTTACCAACAAACACTGAAGGGACGGACAACTCCATCATCACTAAGAGAATGACGACGAGACATGGGGCTTCCAGAGTTACCACTGCCATCCAGGAACTCCAGGGTTTGGACTCTCAAGACAAACATGAACACAAGCATGTCCAACAGTCCAACTCTGCTACTCGATCAAGAGAAACCCCCTGGAGAACCAAGAGGAGGAGGCGCATATCTATCTCGTCCACACCAACCTCCATATCCAAAAGACCCCTCTCTCATGGGATGCTCCTCACTGGAGGAAGTTCAGACTTCAAACTTCCGAAGCCACAAGACGATCAACCACAACCGTCCCTGTCTTGAAGGATCCAAGCAGTAAGAATTGAAGAAGCTCGTGATAACAGGAGACCCATCAGCAAACCAGACAACAGGGTATCGACACAATACAACTCAAAGGGTCCCGAACAAGAATGTGACCCGAGCACAAGATGCAGATACGCAACAACAACCGCGAGGAGTACGAGGACTGAAGCCTATACAGGATTCCCAGACTCATCATCTTCGACGAAGTACTGGAGCTATTAGACGTCTGAATAAGGAGGGAACAACCGGATTACCCCGACCCGATGATTCTCAACAACTAGAGAGAACGCTCTGCATAATCATCTTCGAAAGGCCAATACACATGTGTCTGCACGAGGAAAGGCGAACCCAATGAGAGACGCTGATAAGATATCGGAAAATATGGCTAGGGACTCCTCGCCACCGCTCTTCACTCCACCAAGTACCGATAGCAATACCGGCTGCCACGACCCAAAGGGAAACGTGAAGTACAACAGATGTTCCCTTGTCTCTACCAAAGCGCTTCATCATCATGGAAGAGCCTACTCGACCAGAGATATCCATACAGCATGGGAAGAGCCTATTCGACCAGATATATCCATACAACATGGGACTACCTGCTACAGATCTCTCGAAGGAAGGG
>JAJJMA010000249.1:0-22287 GCA_023529015.1 Papaver nudicaule
CATATATCCACGGGCCCAAAGTAAGATTGATATGACTACACTGGACTTCGGGAGAGCTAGGTTATAGAGGGCATGATGCCTATATGAATTTATATGTGTTGGGTGGTAGGTAATAATAATGATAACACACATTGCCCAAAAAAGTAATTACCCTATCACCCCTGCTACCCCCATATTCACTTATGGTTCTGACAGATTCCCCTTTTTTCTCTCAATGTAAGATAAAAATAGCAACGCCCGAAAAAGTTATGACTGACAATTATAACCGTGCATATATCTTTCCTGTGCATTTGTCTTCTGTCGGCTCTTACAATTGGGTGGTCAATTCACTAGGGAAAAATTGGACAACTTGAACATTCGGCTGAACGTTTTAGGGGTCTAGCCGCCCTGGGTTGCACAACATGGATGGATTCCCCTCCACATAATTTCCCTTTAGGTTCTTTAAGGGCCATATTCCCGAATACTAGGGCCAATGACTATACATAGGAGGCATGTAGAATTTGATGTAGGGTAATCCCTGTTTATGTTAGCTCCAATCCAATAAGAGTCTTGAGTATACTAGTCGAGTCTGGATTGACATAACTGCACAACAACACTAGGGATCTATCAAATTTGCTTTGGTTTGGTTAGAGTTGGATTATATGTGTCCTTTGTATCTATCCTTCCAGTGATATTTAAATATTGCTATGCATATGACAATTGTGGCAGGCCCTTTACATCATGCACGATTAACTATCCCAACCATCCCAACCTCCTACACTGTTCGACTATTCTTGTCCTTTTTATAACAGTAAAGCTTGTTAATCCTGTGGTTGTATTTGGTTGGACCTTCTATGGGTATAACGTTTGTGTGTATGGGCTGGTATTCAAGTATGCTGCCATGCATTTGAAGTTTTTTTGCGTTGTTTGACTCAGAGTTGTATGATTTGCAGCAATGGCTAATTGCGTTGCAGCGACTAAATGGATGATTGTATGATAAGGGGTCATCGAATGACTTTTCCCAAGGTAAGGAAAAGGGCAGAACAAAAATTAGTAAACATTGATATATATGGTTAAACAAATAGCATCGTGCCCTCAAAAGAGCATCGTGCCCTCAAAGTGTTCGTGGCTGTTTTCCTATAAATAGACCTGCTTGCAAGTCCAACCCACAAACTACAATTCTTTCATCTCCCAACCGAATAAATTCCAAACAAACCCAGCAAAATACTCAAAAACACAAATGGATTCCAACAATGGAATCGGTGGACCACCACACGTCTACCACCACCAGTTTCCAAAGGCCACTACAGGGATGGGGTATATCTCAGAAAATATATACACCGACTCAGATGGTAAAAAAAGGTTTTTCCAGATGACTAACATGTATGCCCTCCAGGGAGGTTACTGTATGAGTGATCAGATGATTGATGCGAAAGATGAAATGCACCGACTTCGCGCTCGTTGTCACGAGTTACACATTCCAGTTACACCAGCGCCTTCGTCCGACAGCTTGGTGAAAGACTACCGTGAAATGGAGAATCTTATCGGGCAGGTAAGAAACGAAAATACAGAAATGGCATCCAAAATTCACCTTGCAGAGAGAGAGATAGAAATGCAGCGATTAAGGGCCGAAGCTATGGCGCGCAGCCAAGCAGATAGAAGGGAACGCAGAAGGACAGCAGCACGCGAGCGTAAAGAACTGCAAAGAGAATCAGAGAGGCGAGAGGAACAACGTCGTCAAAGAGAAAGGGAAGAGGCGGAAATCTATGCTTCTCAGCTCCAGTCACGGTTAGAAGCCATAAATCTAAATCAGCATCGGATTAAACCTGGGTTTTCATCGAGTACACCGGAAAAAGGTGGCCCTAGTCATTAGTGTTCACTTTCACAACATTGTGTTGTTCGTGTGGAGTCACGTTTGGTTTGGTTACTTTTAATTGTGTGGGGATTTTGGTTTGGTGGTTCACAAACTCTCTCTATTGCGTATTATGCATCATAAAATTAGCCGTTCATACTATAGAATGGAAGGACATAATTTACCTAGCCAGACCGTAATAATAACTTTTACCATATACACCCATTTTAAACACACCCCACCAGGATCGTTCAAAACAATGGAACACTATAAAACCCTATAACCAGGGCAGTGACGTATTACTTAGTTTCTGCTTCATTCCAAAATAAAAGGTTTTAAGACCCTGTTCCTTAACATCTTCGATTCTCCCTAATCAACAAAATCATGTCTAGACACCAGTCTTCCTAGAGGATTCTTGAAAAGGTAAACACTCTACTCTCAGTTTTATCAGTTGCAAATATAAACAAGTAAACAATCTAGGTTTCAACATAAATTAGGGTTTTTAGCGTTGGAGTTATCATAAAAACCAATGTTGGGGTTTTTGCGTTTTGTCTTTATATTTGCTTATTATTTATACAACACGATTGCAGGACATCATCCAATTTCCGGTGATTTCGTTTTCGTCCGAAGAAAAATATAGTGCAGGTGTAACAAGGGGTAGAGAAAGATCACTGTAAATACCGCATTCTTTGGTAAATTACTTAAACTGATAATCACCGATGGTAAGGTACAAGGTAGGTGTATCAAAAATTCGAAAACCTATTTGCGTAGACAAACATGTAATCTATGAAGAGACCAGGCGGGCAGGTAACTATAATGTTGGTGAATCGAGCAGAAATGGCGAGGCCAGACACATTTACACTGGGGTGGGTTCATCCACTGTAAATGGTGACGTTATTGGTGCCGATGAAGTACAACAAAACCGTTCAGCATCTACATCTTCTACTGTTGGTCCGGCTCCACTGCCCATGAATGGCAGGGCACCACAAGCTCCAATGCCTATATCTCCTAGATTGCAACGACGCCCTCTTCGCCGACGACCACAAACAAACTCGGAAGAACAGCCCTTGAATAATCCAGTTATCAACATCAGCAGTGACGAAGAGAACGAGTAACATTATTCAAAGAGCAGCTGGGGGTCTGGAATGGTGTGTTAGTTTGGTTAAGGTTGTTTGGCTAGAGTACATTATTGATGGCAATCTGTTATAATGACACCATTGGTGTCTTTGTATGAAATTGTGAAACAATTTAAACTTCTCTTAAACTTACTTTATGTGAATATATGGAAGTAAATTTAGTTGGTAACTGACTTCGCATAAAAACAAAGGGCGTACAATCATACCATGGTATATTAAACTAAGTCCAATACAAAGAAAATGCAAGACAAAGAAAAACATAACATCCAACATAACCATCTCCAGATTGGATGATCAGGATTGGTTTCGTATTGTCTTATACGCCTCTGCAATTAAATATACTCAGTAAAAAGCCTCGCATTATTACCAAATCAATAAAAAGGACCTACTTATTACAATTATGCATATGTAAAAAAACCAAACCAACCCTTGTTATGTAGCCCTAATTTAATCTTACATATAACAGTTATATACAACTATGTGATATTTCGCTTCGAAATTAAAAGGGTGCCTTGTATATACTATTCTAAGCACGCCAAGCAGGGGACAACATTATATTTACCAATTTCGTGTTTGCGTGAATTGTAATTACCCAAACCGGGGTCTGCAATGCTTTTTGGAATAGGATGTGCGTTTTTTAGGACCTATAACCTCACCATTCGGTCCCAAATTGGTTGTAACGTACGCTGCAGAATTACACGACAACAAGAATGAGAAACTGTGGGAAATCATCTTGTTGTACAGTTATTAAATGGTTATTTAACATTGTAACTTACATTCAGCATCTACTGGTACTTCAGCCGAGGATCCGGCCACAGAAACGTTTCGTTGCGACGTACGTTTAGGCTGGGGAGTAACTGTATCACCAATGCCAAAGCCACTGCCACCCTTGTGTGTTTCTCTTCTACACAGTTCGTCAGCACCCGTTAATATTTGGTCTCCTACCAAGACCACGGATGAACCATCCTGGGGTGGCAACACACACTTCATACCTTGGTAAACATTTTGCGCTGCACCCATCATAAATAACTATAAGATAACTAGGGCTGGTTTATTTTTGATTTGCTTGTGCACACAATTAACCAATAATGGGACTGTACATCACACAAAAAATAACCCTTATAACATCCACAACTTTACATAAAAGATACTGGATATGTGTTACAATGCAAGTCTACGGGACATATAGTACGATCTTTCCAATACCCGGTGCTGCCCAACCATATTTACAAGTGCGGTGATCACAAAAAATAGGGCCCCGAATAAATATATACATATGCTATCATAATATGCACACCCAAAAAAAATGTGGTTGGACTCCAGTCATTTGTCCAAGTATATACGACTCATATCCGGTGGGAGGGGAACTTGCCGGTTTTTCCGTGATCTTGTGGTTTTTTCTTTTTTCCCAGCTGAAGGCAATACATTACGTTTATTTATTGAAAAGGAATAATGGGTATAGCAGAAATAGGATGGTTAACTACTAAAAATCTTACCACACAACTCCACTGGGACTTCAGCTGATGTCGCGGGGATCGAATCCTGCGTCCTGGAACGGGTCTTTCTTTTAGGCCGCAATCTGGTTGCACCTGCTTATGTCGAACCACCCGTAACAAGTGTTTAATATGCATGCACGACAACATTATACTTTAGTAAAGGGTTATGTGTGAAACACATACCTTCACCAACTACATTGTTATCGACCCCAAACTGTCCTCCTGGGTCAAGGTGTGGTGGCAGTATTTGAAGTGGAGCCACGTTACAGATTTCCGTCTCTAACATTCCAAAATCACCAATTCACATATAGGTTAAGTTGTGAGGTTGCAGGATACACCAATACAACACAAAAGTTAGTTGCCCTTTCATACCTGATGCCAACATTTCCTCTGCCTTAGACCCATCCCCGGGACACAAAACGTTCCCGGTCTCCAAATCACCAGCTGCCAACATTGTCAAGTTAGGAAAAATCAGGGGGAAAACTGGGTTTTAGAAACATGTACATCTGGGTATATTACCCAGGTTTGTCCAATCATACCTGACCCGCCTTGAATTTTACTCGCACCTCCGACATTTTGATCTATCGCTGCCGCATACTCTGCAAACATACTCGTAAGACAGATAAATTTAATTACATACATTGTGACCCTAAACTTCCTTTTAAACATCCTTACCTGTAGCCTGAACTGGAGGGTCTGTTATTTTAGCGCTCGACAGATCATCCGTAGGACAATTGTCCGTGTCCTTCTCGGTAAAAACAGCAACTGAGGATGTACACAATAGGTTACACTCTACTACATAGAAAACACTAATTTAACTAACATTTATGTTAGGCTTTCATACCTGATTCCCTAGCCAGTGAGGAGGCTTCTTCGTTCAATGTTGCAGTAACGGAGGCATCCGGAGGAATTATTTCATCTCTGTTCTGGGTCAACATGTCTACACCTGGCAACATACTCGAAGTGAGGTCAATTTTTGTTTAATAAGTCTTCCGAGGAAACAACCGTTGAAAATTCGGGGTTAGCACAAACCTGATTCAAGATCCGTTGTTTGCGCAACTATATCAGGAACTGAACTCCCCACGGACATATCAAAACCTTCCACATTAGTGTGTTCCTCGGCGACGGAAGGGCAGCCTTCAACCACACACCGCAGTACAATTAAAATAATGCACTGTTGGCATGCTCGAAAATAAAGTTTAGTTTACTCACAGGTAATGCTTAGATACATTACCTGAAACCGTCGCCCCCGGTAGTGAATCGCAACGCCCAACCTCGATGTGTGGCTGAGAGTCACCATGACCCGCTGCAAACATACATAGGGGAGAAGGCAATGGGTAAATAGAAATTAAAACGTTAGAATAGGGATATATTGAAAGTGAGGGTTAATGCTGTATTACATAAACCAGAACCCCAATGTACAGCCTGAGTAACAGATCTTTCTAGGCACGAGGAATCTATGGCCTGCACCGTACTCTCAACCTCTGGTAGGACAGAACCTAATGCAACGTCCAAAGCTAAGGATTAGGTTGTCTTGCATGCTAGACAAACACTTGGGTTCAGGGATGCATTAAAAAGGTAATCCACATTTACAATAGGTGCAACAAAATTGGTCGTGCTAATCAACAAAAGGTAGATTTCACTTTGTCATGCCATTCATAAAGCATAAAAAAACGATTTAAAAAATATGCCGTACCCACAACGGTTTACTACAGCCGTACACATATATTCTATGTCTTACCTAAATCATCACCAGAATTGATCACTTCACGGCACACACCTACTTCAGCAGTAGCACCAGGTAATTTTTCAACCTCCTCGACAACTTGGCCTGAACACAAAAAAAATTGTCACTCGGCGGGTTGCTTACAAAATCTAAGTCATTAATTGTAGTGGCACGTACCTGATTGAACCTCCCTTGTTTCCCCGGATTGAATATTTGTTTCTTCTATCCCCGCATCCGCTGCAGACATGGTCAGAGTAATACATAATATAGTTAAGGAGTGTTATAAACACAAATTTTGAATTAGACAAACACAGTATTCATATGGAATACCTGAATCTTCAACATCCTTTACAGGAAATTCAGTAACTGGCTCCCGAACTTGGGACTCGCCAGCCACCAATTCAGCGTTTGCCTCCGGGGTGGACTCTTGAACTGGAATTGTTTCATCTTGGACCTGAACGTTACTATCTGCCAATGACCCTGGACCTGAACAACCAACTGTTTGCGGTACTTCATCTGATGAACTCCCTGGGGATATATCTACACCCGCGGCAGTACAGGTTTCCTCAAATTCAGCAGGACATCCTTATATAACACACCAAAGTAAAGTTTACATGCTTGACTTCTAGTAACATCAGCAAAACACTTCGCTTTGTTCACAGGTCATGCGTAGAAACCATACCTGATAACACCGGAGGTATTGAATCACCATGTCCAGCTGAAAAGATACAATAGGGACGATGAATGGGAAAATAGAAATTCAAAAGACTAATACAAATATGTTAAAGAAGAGAGTTAATGTTGTATTACATAAACCAGACCCCCACTCTACAGCATCACTAACAGATTTATCGAGCAAGGAGGAATCCATGGCATCCACCGTACTGTCCCCCTCCGATTGGACACGACCTGGTGCAAAACCGACAAACACTTGGATTCAAGGAGGCATTAAAAAGTTGATACATAGTTAGGACAAGGGCAACAAAATTAGGCGCGCTAATGTAATTAATGTAGCTTTAAATTTATCATGCCTTCGAGAAAATTGGACAAAATATTTAATATACATGCACTACCCCAGATGATTTACTACAACCACACCCTTATACATACCCACTTCATTGGTTGAACCTGGTATTTTTTCAACATTCCCAACATCTTGGATTGAACACAAAAAACCATAGTTAGTCAGCAGGTTTGTTTACAACAATTAAGAAATTAATTGTAGTGGAGAAGTCATATCCATTTACCAACAATTTCTTTGGGGGGTCTTTTGTACGACTTTTTCAGTTTTTTCAGACTCTCATTTAAAGTTTCAACAGGGTTAGCACACTGGCCCGGTGCTTTTTTCATCGACCGGAGGACTCTAGCTTTGGGTGCTGGTAAACTGGTAGGTTTTACAGGCTGCTTCGGTAAGCTCACACAAGAATCCGTTGTCACCGGAGACGTATCTGCAACACACGGAAAACATTGATTTTGAATGTCAATCAAATATAGAGGGGCAACTACCCAGATGTTCAATTAGAGGTTCAGCAAAATTCCAACCCCGTGGAGGCTCATCTGTACAGACCGATTGGATCAAATCACCCTCGACAACTGCAGTCAAATCAAACTACTGTTATAAAAGGCAACAGAAGGTGGAAAGATCATTGTAATTAGGTAAGAGGGTCGCATAATTAGTATACATTTCACTCGTTTCTGTTTCCTTGCTTGAAGAGCCTTTCTTTTCCTTTTTGCTTCAACAGCTTCTACCAAGAGAGCATCGTCACCAGGCAGAGTAGTGGCAGTTTCATCAACAAGGGGGCCACGTACATGGCAGCTAGATGAGGGCTCGTTGTTTGGGATGGCATTCCTCACCGCCGCACGTGTAACCCTAACATTCGCCGGCCTAGTAGTTCCCAACCCTTCTCTAACCACTAAGGTTGATGCAACAAAAGATTAACATAGGATTAATCACGTGGACATTTAAAAAAATGATATATAAGTATATATGACTCACCAGCTACACTGGCCGAAGGCTCCACATACATTGTTTGGTTGTCTTCAGAACCAAACAATAGAGTAGAACGACGGCCTTTTTTCTCATTCTTCTTATTTCTAAGCTGTGTGTTTGAGGGGCCACCCTTTTCTAGAGCAACACTGGTTCTTCTCTGGGATGCACCCTCGGACCCGTACCCTAAAATAAAAACACTTTGCCGAATTATGGCCAAATTTTTTATTACGGTGAAGAAATGTATGCAGCCTACAAGAATACAATACCCGTCGCAGAGTTAGAAGTCGAACCCGCTTCCACGCCGTGATCACTGTGTGTTCTTCTCACGTATTCGTGGGGATCGGATGGAACTTCCTGCACCCTCTCTATAAGACTGGCGAGCTCTGGATGATTCTCAAGGTTCACGGAAGATACAAACGCATCGACCAACTCCAGTGAAACAGAGCGCTGCATAGTTGGAGCACAATAATTATAATATAAATCCATGAGCATACCGAGTTGTTGTTTGTAAAGGTGAAAAGCAAATATTAAAAAAATAAGACTCACCAACTGCTGGAAAGCGATATAGGGCACTAGTTTCTCACTACCTCTCGGGATCACCAGCTTCACAGTAATGGTGGAAAACCATTCATTGTAGCCGGGTTCAACTCCAGAAAAAACAGTTGGCTTAGCAACGGGCTCACCTTCAACGATTGGCAAAAGATTACGACAGAAATTCTTCCACTGGGTCTTATACTGCCCCAACCAGTTATCCCAGTTTTTGCTCGGCCGACTTGGACCCCACCGTTTGTAAAACTCAGGCACTGGGGGTTTAGACTGAACCAACCCAAATTGGCGCATCACCCTCTCTGGTCTCTGCTTTTCGCACTCATTAAAGTTTACCAGCCAAGCCTCAGCCTTGCCAGCCAGCTGGGCAACGTATTCAACCGCAAGGGTTTCCATCGGAACAATAACACGCACTTCCTTATCCTCGGCATTCAATTCATAGTCTACCCCATCCCACTTATCGATCTGGATATTTTCGTAGGGCATCCAGACAAACTGATATGTGCGCGTTAAAGTTGGTTAACCAAGAGAGTTAATAAACGAAGATATACCACATTTCATGAAAAACATAGAGATCTAATATACTTACATCGGCTCCATTGTACTCATTCAGGTAATCCCTGATGAAGTCATAATTGTTATGCAGGGGATTAGTCCTTCCCCTCTCGGCCCATCTCAGAGCCAGCGGCACATGACAACTGTCTTCCGAACCCGTTGACCTCAACTCGGGAAAACGCTCATAAACCCAGGACTGAGGAAGTAGAACAGATACAGATTTCATGCCAATAAAAATGGAATACAGATAAAGAATACGGAACTGAAGGGGTGATACTTAGAGAACTAACCATGATTAAAACAACAGAACCAGTGAAGTGGGCAGACTCCTTGGTCAACACGCTATTGCTCAAACCACGGTACAAATGGGCTAGAGTGGCGTTGCCCCAAGCATATTTGTTACTGATGTCGGGAGATACCAAGCAGTACAGATACTTTACACTAATGCAATTCGATCCCGAATCACACAAAATGGTAGAACCCACCAGGTACAGGAGGTACGCTCTAGTGTGCTGTATAACTTCCTCCTCAGTTGCAGTGGAGGGCAATTTCTTGCAAAACTCTCTAACAAGCCACCAACCTCTGATGCACTGACCTTTAACAGCAACTCCAGGTGGGGTTTTCCCCAAAAAATGACCACACACTTCTTTAACATCGCCCCCAAACTCACCATAGAGTGGATACCCAAAGGCATTAAGCCCAAGAATGTATACCACATCCTCAAGGGTTATGGTGGCCTCGAAGGAGCGGAAAAAAAATGTATTTGTCTCAGGCCTCCACCTATCGAGGAAGGCTGTTACCAATGGCTTGTCGCACTGGAATTTATCAATCAGGGACAGTGCGCCAAAGCCAGCTTCCTCAACCAAGCGCTTCTGGTGTGAGGAAAGCTTCAGCCTCCAAGGCCGAAGATGAATGGCATGGTGAAACCCTTTACTGATTTTTCGGGCCTGTCAACCAGGGACAAATTTTCATCATTAAGTGATAATGAAATAAATCAAAAATAACAGTATAGGATAGCCCATTCAAGGAGAGATAAAAAACTTTCATCTACCCACCTCACCATTAGCGATCCTAGCCGCTACATGATTTTTATTGTCGTATAGGTGGCTTCCATCAAGGGGAAACGTACCAACGACAGGTACATAATTTTTGGTGGTAGTTACAGGTTCATCTTGACCACTGTCAATTTCTACCCTCTTTTTTTTTTTCGCCATCTGCAAATGAAGCCAAATATGGGTAAAAAAAGGCAGTTACAATAGCTCCTCTCTATAGGTGGTGTTTATTGATACATGGGTGGTGTTACATGAACCAAAATTACTGCATGACAATTTTAATAACACATTTGGTCGTTTAGCCATATATAATCTATCATGCATGTAGCATTTCATAACCCACCAACAAATTGTAAAAAAACTAAAATTATCTCAACCCCTTACTGTATATGAAATTGAAATCAAGAATATAACATATCAAGAAAAGAATGAACAACCCTAATTCAATAACCCACCAATCGTTTAATGAAATTGGAAGAGAGGAAGAAAACAAATCTACAACAATAACCTAACAACAAAACCTTAATTAAACAACAATTAGACAGAAACCCTAATCAATGGTAGAACTTATAAACTGAAGAAATGAACAGAAACCCTTTTTAAAAAACAAAAAACAACTTACCAAAGTTCTCTGTGATAACAAAATTACTCAGCGGTTTCAACCAAGTTACTCAGCGGTTTCAAAAACAAAATTTCTTCACAACCGAACAGGGAGAAAGAGTACAAATAACTGGTGTTCTTCGGATACAACTGAACAGTTTGTAGGTTTGCAAATGGGGAGGGTTTAAGCTTATAAAGCTGAGGGGGTTAGTGGGTTGTTCCGGGTTTTCAAAAATAACTTCCAAAAAGGGGGTTCGGTTTGTTCCGGGTTTGTCAATTATCCATCCTCAACTAACCAACCTGGACGGTTAACTCTAGTCGCCGAGTCGACTCGACGATTCACTTTGGAAACTCGGAACAGACATGGATTGTTATTTCTGAAACAGTTGAACAGAAAGTTGTATTTGCATGCTACAGTGGGTTACTGTTGCGATTTTCTCTTATGTTTTTTCCCCAAACCCTCACTTTCTTCGGTACTCCGCCTCCTTTTCTTCTCTATCCTCCCAATAGTGGCTTCAGCTGCTGACGAATTAGACCAATGAACTAAATATTGGCTGACAACTCACGTTCTCCAAATTGTTCTACCTCTAAGAATCGATTGAGGCTTCACTATAATTTGGCCATGATGATCCACTAATGGTAGCGTTGGTATTGTTGTGACAGTAATCCGCACTCTCTTATTTAGCTGAGACACATGGAACACTGGATGAATCCATGTTTGTTGATTATTTGTTTGTAGTTGATGTCTTTTTTTTTTTTAATTTATGTATCTCTTTGTATAATTTTAGGGCTATTTAATATTTGGTACCCAACGAATGTCCAACAAATAGCATTGGTACCCAACATTTTGAATATTAAGCTTTGATACCTGGACTAACAGCTGACTGTTAAATATTATATTTGATCAAATTATTTTTATTTTTTCCTATTTTCATAAGAAAATAAAATTAATTTTACAAGTTTACCCTTAACATAAACCATCTTCATTTCACTCTTGGTTTGTTTCACCTAAAAAACTGATCACGATCCACAATCATACATACAGTGACGCTCCCGTGCAACATCATTTCGATATAACTATCAATTTCAACTTCCACTATCACCACAATGAGAAACATTAACCCTTTTGAGTTTTGTCTACAACAGTACAAACAAACGAGAAGACCACCATTAGCAAGACCACCATTTCGGTTTCAGACTCACGATTTCTTACCCAATTTTTTCAATCGAGCCCCCAATCACCGTTAACACTATTCCATCAGTAACAATCGATCAACAACACTATCAAACAGCCGAAACTATATACAGAACTCACCAAATCAGTACAACTCTCTCAAATTTGGAACAAAACCCATCTTTCGAAATTGCTCCGATTAAAAGGTCAAATCAACCATAACTATTATAGTTGTTGTTATTGTTGTCGTTTCATTCTCAATTGTTCTTCTGATAAAAAAAAATATATCTCAATTGTTCTCGATACTGTATTTGGGTTTGGATTTTTTACTTGGGTTTCAAAAACCTCAAGATTTGAAATCGAACCCACCTACTAGATTTTACAAGAGAGTACGCAATCACTAGAAGAAGAATATGAGAATCATACAGGATGAGATTCTGAGAAGTGAGAATCATACGGAAGATGAGAGATAAGAAGGAGTGAGAGAAGAAACCGAGGAAAAGGGAGGCGGAGATTAAGTATCAGTGGGAAAAGCAAAGGATCTTTGATTTTTCCTGACCGTTGGATTTAGGGGCACTTTTTGGATTTTGCAGTATATAAATTTTATTAATCAAAATAATTATTCTTTTGTTACGTCAACGTTTGACTTGACAGTCTTCGTCAATTATAGGTACCAAAGCTTAATATTCGAAATGTTGGGTACCAACGCTATCTGTTGGACATTTGTTGGGTACCAAAAACATTAAATAGCCCATAATTTTATCAATCTTTTTTTTAATTGTTTTTTGGTTTTCTTTTGTTGTTGTTCTTGAGCAAATGCTAATCCAGAGTTTGTGGATCCATATGAGCAATCTATAATAGAGTTTTTAGACTAATTTTATTACACAAAGGGACAAAACCTCAACTAAACCTAAGTTATTAAAAGATACTCCCTCCGTCCCACATTACTTGAGCTAGTAAGTTTAAAATCTTGTCCCACATTACTTGAGCTATCCCAACTATAATAGTGATATTTCTAATAATACCCTTCATTATCATTAAATCTTGATCCATTAAATATGTATAATCTCATAATGTTTATACTCGTTACGTAGATGTTTTAAAATGCTTTTCAAGGATATAAAATTTACAATTATATGTGTCATAATTAGAGAGATATGTCATTTCTAAATTTTACTATATTGTATATATAAGGGTATAATTGGAAAAAATAGTAAATATTTAATCTCCCTCCTCCTTGCCTTAAGAATTGTGCAATCTCTAGATAGCTCAAGTAATATGGGACGGAGGGAGTATGAAATAGGATAAAATAAACTACTCCCTCCGTTTCAATTATACAGGCGGAGGGACCAAATCTCTTAGATTAAGAAGACATTTTTAAAGTCATAAATTTTCTTGTTTTTTCTTGCTTTACCCTTTGTCTTATTCCCTTCACAAGTACCTATGTATAATTAATAAGGGTAAAATTAGTAAAAATTCATCTTGATATTTGTACTCCGCCTATAATTTGAAACATGAAAAATCCCATTTTCCGCCTATATAAAAGAAACTTAGGGAGTAGTTAAAAGATATAAATAAGATATCGAAGTGGATCGATAGATAAAAGAATTTGACAATGACAAATCATCACAACCATCATATGTTATAAATCTAAGCGTCCATTTTGATGATGACATGGCATTATTTTAGCTAAATTCTTGAATGGCCCAAGCTTAGCCGAGATGTTTAACCATTAAGGAAAGATTAAAAAACAAAACACCGGAAATTTTTCAAGAATTCCTTCGTCTTATTACATTGGGTTCATCCTTTGTGTACAGAGATTTGGAACTTCAAGGGTGAAGAACTCACATGTATACAATCGTCTCTGACCTTAAAATTCTAGACTAAATACTTTTGAAACTAATGTCCGCGAACCAATACAAATCTTGAAAGACAGAAAATTCTCGAACTCCAATGTGCATTAGATTTTTCCAACAAACGCAAAAATTAGCCCCCCATGAAACAAGTTTCGCGAACCAATACAAACCTTACACAATTTCAGTACTATTGTCCACTTTTCTCAGTTCGGGTTGGCGAATCAACAATAACCTTGTGCCAATTTTCCAAGCATATATTTTGGTGCACAAACCTTATTATAGTTCATATGTTTCATATGTTTAAACACTGGTGGACTTAGGCATCTTGATAACTATAAATTTGGACTCAAAGTAAGTTAATGGACTTTTCTAAGCTCATGAACTTAGTACCATTACTGCCTTGCCCAAAGAAACTGGAACCCAGCAAGAAAAAGGATGAGCGTGCTAACGCACAACAGTAGGAGCCTAAAAGCAACGGATGAGCGGCCTCCCACGAAGCCGTTGCGCGCTTAGCGCTCCGTCTTCTTGGGTGGCTCTTCAATCTTTTGAACAAATCGAGACCAAAATGGGAAAAAGACAGACGAAGAGAAAGGAATAACCAATCGAAGAAGGAACATGAAACCATTATGTTTCAATAGAGGTACGAGAAACGGTTAGGGGTAATGAAGTAGGTGAAGTCGTTGCTTGAGCCCTAATACAAACCGGAAAGCACGATTAGCCCTAATATAAAATAGCTAGATTTTTGCCTGTGTTATGCACCGGGTCTTTTTCCGTCTGTGTGTTAATCATCATCCTTTTTTTCTAATTTTTTTTCCTAATTTTCCTTATTGTGCCCATAAATGCAAATCTTGGTTTTTTACGAATACAAAAGACTTATCTAAAATAACCTCAGCTATTATTCTCGTCCCACTTTTTGTCTTTTAATTTAGTTAAAGTTTTTGTTTCCCCCATGTTTTAACTAATTTACTTAATCTCTTGAAATCGAGCCAATTAGCAGAGTTTCGGTAACCGTGCTATGCACCAGATTTTTGCCTTGTGTGTTTGTTTAGTTCTCGTGCTACGCGTCGGGCGTATCCCCGTAGTGATCTTTTCATGCTAAATGATGTTTTGTCTCATTTCATTGTTGCTCATATATCGATCATTCGAATTCAATTGCTTTTGCTTTTGCTTTTGCTTCATTTTTGCTTCACTTTCAATAATTTATGCTATTTGAATAAGATTTCAAACAAAATGTATTAAGGTTTTTAATAAATTCATGAGACATATTAAATCATGGTACTTTAGATTGCAATCAAAATGTTTCTTACCTTCTCATTCGTAATAATTGAGTCAAAAAACTGATCAACATTCTCCCAAAATTGGTGTCCTTAATTAGTATTCCATACGAATAAGTACATTCTGGAATCTTGGTGAAGTGAATGTTTTATTAATAGGATCGACTCTATGGCCACGTCAGCCACCAGAATATATTCCATTACCTCCAGCCCCGTGGCATTACCACTATATTACATTCCAATGCCTCCTACCCCCGTAACTAAGCCACCATCATTTATAGATTCAGTACCTCCCATTCCCATGGCAATAGCACTGTGACTTGCACTCCCATAATCAAGCCACCATCATTTATAGACTCAAATACCTCCATTTCTCGTACCAATACCACTGTCGTACACTCCAATGCCTCCTACTCACGTTCACGTACATGCCTCTTACCACGGTCTTAAATATCCATTCATCCAGCCACTTTTTCTTCTTCTCGTTAGCTATCAACACCACTAATGATAAGAAACCTTCAAGTCTAATTGTCGTTGTAAGAAGTTTATTTAATTTTAGAATTCAAATCAACGTTGCAAGTCTCAACATGAATCTCCATTACATTGGTCATCAAATCTCACTAATCGAAATAGAGAAAAAGAAGTACACCAACGATTTGAATTCACCGTAAGAAAAAGATAAAGCTGTTACTTGTGTTGCCGATATTACTTCACGCATATTAAGCTTTGACCCGAATGGTTAATGCATACCAATAATCAAACAACAAAAGAGAAATTTATTGTATGGTCCAAAAACCCGGTACCCGCTTAGGCTAGGGTCCATTGAGAATTAAGAATAAACCGGAGGTCCTTTATCATGGAAATTACCTAGCTATCCTTATTTTCCAAGCGTGTGAATAAATCATGTTCTTCTCCCTCTTTTTCACGTCTCAGTTCTCCTTCGTGACTCATGTACTCCCTCCTTCCTCATCTCTTCTTCCTCCTCTCTCTCTCACCACCACCGCCGACCACCACCATCACCATCGGAATTATCAAATGGCAGCCTGAAGACAGATTGCCCATTTGGCCATTTCTCATAGTACGATAACAATTTTTCTCAATTTCCTCAAATCAGGTAATTCTCTTTCTTTCTTTCCTTCTTTTTATGGCTTCCGACATATGATGTTGTTAGTGGTATTGTTATCCTTGTTGCTGTTTGTATCTACAAGCTTTGATTTCTTTAGGGTGTCCTTAAGTTTTAGTTACATGAAATGTTATTTTGAGAGTTGATCTTGCTTTCTATTTTAGGGTAATATGAAAATTGATAAATTTTTGTGGTTCAATAATAGGGAATATAGTTTCTTAAAAGATATTGTCTCTTGTGAATCTGATAAGTGCAATTTAGATTGGCTCGTTTCAACTTTGAAGATAGTTTTTTAAATTTTCGCAATTTGATGATGTTATTTTTGTTTGTTACTTTATTTGTTATTAATTTGTTCGCTTTCGACTGAAATTGATTTTGTGGAGGAGAGCCTCAAAATACTCGACAAGCCAGTACATATTTTGATGTACCGATAAAACTGCAGTACGTATTTGGCTGTACTGACATCAACTGGATGGTTTTTGATCGTATCAACTGCCACTACATATTTAGTTGTACTGGTAAAAATTGTGGTACATATTTGGTTGTACATGCATAAACAGGGTGGTATTTGACAGTGGCAACTGCCAGTACATATTTGATGATAAAACTGCATTACATATTCAGCTGTAATTAGAGTGGTTTTTGAGAATATCACACTAGTACATATTTAGTTGTACTGGTAAAAAATGCAGTACATATTTAGTTGTTCTGGTAGAAACTGTGTGGCTTTTGATCGTCTTAACTGCCAGTACATATTTGGTTATACTGCATGTATTGGTATGTACTAGACTAATGCCAAGTTCCGCTGCTTAATCTAACCTCCGGTGAGTATATGCAATATTTCATTGTTTGTACTTCTTAATTTCATATCTCACCCACATTTTCTAACTTTTATTTCTCCCAGGATCCATGAACTGATAAAAAACAAGTAGTTTCACTGTGAGTTACATGGTATGATTATTGAATTTGCAATTCCAAAGTATGAATATATCCAAATGATAAAAGGTATCAATTTTAGTAGATGTATACAAAACCCAACTTCAATATAGATATCGTTAAGTCCACTCTATTCCCAATTGAAGCCATATATATACACCTATAACTTTTAACTAAGCAGGCAGTTGTAGACAGATAACTACTAGTTTGGCCTCACAGGTTTTGACTTTCATCTCAATTGTTAACTGAAAGTGCAATTTTTTTTTTGCATCGGTCAGCAACGTGTCATGCTAATCACTGCGGTGTGTGTTCTTTAGTACTTTTTTTTACTAGTGTTGATTCTCAGATGGCACAACAGAAGGTATTCAATTTGATGTCAAATGAAGCCAGATGAGGCTCGTTAGATTGGAAGAGAGAAGCTCCTTGGAAGTGTGTCTCAAGATAATGCCAGATTGTGTATTTAATACAATGACCCAATTGTATTAAAGTGCGGAACTTTTAGAGGTCCCCAAGTTACGTCACTACAACCTACAGGCTACTGAAGTGCAACACTTTTATGTAACCCAATTGTATTCAATATCTCGTCGTTCATATTAGTCGCCGTCTGAGTGACATGTTTTGAAATGTTTTAGTACATTTCTTTTGTACTGCTTTCATTTTGCTTTGCACTGTATGAGAATTTTAAAGATGATTTCGCTATCCAGAAAATAATAATTATTGGATTTCTTTATATCTGTTAAAAGAAGATTTTACAGGCACTCGAGCCCAATCTCCCATGTCATGTCAGATACGATAAAGTTTTAAGGGAATGGCCAGTGAGGTAGGAAGTAATTTGAACTACCTAAGCATAAAGCAATAAAAAGTACCCCTCAAAGATAACTTCATTATAGACTGTAGTCATAAAAATAAACAATTTTGTTCCATTTCTCTTCAAATATTAACAGGTATTGTTTATTAAAAAAGAACAACAAATCAATTATTAGAACCAGACAAGTACAACGGCGCATGAAGGCTGCTAACAAAATTAACAAATTACGTTCTGCCTTTTCCATTTGCATCCTTGCAAGGAAATATGAAGCAACACTCTGACAACGTATTATGGACATGGTTCCATCACATTATCCAGATTTATCCTCGATTATGAGCTTGAAGGTGAGATTAATCCTGACAGCACCAGCTTTTGCACGCTTGTGCATGCACTGAATGGAGTCAATCTTTATACCCTCATCACCAACAAGAATCCATGCTTAAGCACAAAAGAATTGTTGATTGTTTAAGCCGACACCAGTTTTGATTTGTTTGCTTGGTGTTTGTATTTCACATGTTGGTTGTACTGCAAAAACAGTGAGATACATCTAACAGTTTAGAATCTGTAATCCTACAAAAAGTTAGAAAGTGCATATCTGCTCAGTGATTACGGCTCATTAAAGCAGAGCCAGTTCTTCTCCTAAATGATAGATCATGCAACTTAGAAGGCCAATAAATATTTGCGTTCACACATCAGAATTTATCATAATGGTATACACGAGAACAATTAAAGCTACCCAATGATGATTCTGCCAAAAGAATTATTCAGTCAACTTTAGTACATACCGATATGCAATGAGTGAAGCAGTACATACCAATATGTACTGGGTGGAAAGACAATACAAATTGATATGTAGTGAGTATCAGACTGGGTGAGTGAAAAGCAGTACATACCAATATGTACTGGGTGAAAAAACAGTACATATTGATATGTAGTGAGTAACCAAAGTCTGAGAGGTTGTCGTAAAGTCACGAAGAATCAGAATCGATAGAGTCGTCTGGAAAGTTAATAGAAAGTACTTTGGCGCTTAAGAAAATAAGGATACAACAATACTATTGTGTTACAAATACATTCACAACAAGACTAGTCTTACTTTTATTGACACCCGACCGAGAGAGTTTCAATGTCTCTAACAACTCACAATTTGGACATGAGATCCATAATTATACCAGTAGAGCGATAACTAACGGTCTAAGAGAAATACCTTTTGAGATCATCTTCCAATATGATTGGAACTTTCTCAGGATATTCTGCACAGAAGATCATCCACAATTCAGAACAAACAATAATTTCAGGATGGTAATAAATCTAAAAGAAATTAGTTTATGGAGAGAGTAGAAAAGGGCATTCAACAAGTCATACCATATAATCCTCCATGTCATGATTTCAGACGTTTCTCCTGATATATCTTGATTAAAATTTGATGGATTCACTCCAGTAAGGAGTGGCTCTGGTGGACTACTATAGTACTGCAAAAAGAGCAGAACCAATGTAAAAGATGTTTAAATTCATTGATTTCTTTTCCACGTCAACTAGATATATGGAACGTTCACCAACTATCAGAGAGAGAAATTGGAAATTTGATGAAGAGTAATAATTGGATTGTAGCTCTCTCTATAACATGGAAGGATTTTAGGATCAAAGAGAGAGATCACATATTGGTATGTACTGCGGTAAAACACAGTACATATTGATATGTACTGAAAAAACCAGTACATAACCAGTACCTATTGATATGTACTGCACCAAAACCCATGTACTGAAAAAAAAAACAGTACACAACCAGTACATATTGACATGTACTGAAAAAACCAGTACATAACCAGTACATATTGATATGTACTGCGCCAAAACCTAGTACATATTGATATGTACTGAGTGAAAAATCCAGTACATGTTGATATGTACTTAAGTAAAAACCTAGTAGATAAAAAAGATTCAAGAACCACGTATCAATATGTAAGTACCTGCGTTAAGTGGACCCTGTCCATAGGCACCTGGATGCCCTGACATTAGAGTAACATTTTACTTAAATCGGTAGTAATTGCTCCTGCCTCCTCCCTTTCAGCTTTGTCTGTCATATGCAACATTTAACTTGCTGACTACCTCATTCACAATACTGCAAAAAAAAAAAAACATTGGTTAGTTTAAAATGTGATAACGAACTCTCTTTCCATTGCAGTAAATGTACTAAAAAGAACTCAATATATTGATAACAGATCTCCATGTACCCAGTAAACTAAAATGTACTATAGGTGAAAGATTGAAAACTAATGGCGTATTGCTTTCCTATATGACCTATAGCAGGTGATAAACTATTCTTCATGAAGTGGTATCATGTATTAGCATATTTTAGATTGTTTAAATGTTTGGTCCACACAAGGGACATAAAAAAAAAAAAAAACTTTAAGACCTATTGGATGGTTCTTGACTTCTCTGTACAGGAATACACTGCTAGTTTCAAGTACTACATATATTCTATAGTACATATCCTACGGTACATAAAAAAAGTCCAATTCAATTGTAAAAAACATCATAATGGTAACACATTAAACACAAATAAAAGCAAAATGAAAGAATTTTTAGAAGATAACTTACTGAATATTCATTTCTAAGTGAATGAAAGAACTTATTCTGACCAAATGTATCCCAACAGTATAACCTAATCGGTTCTCAATTAGTGTGAAATCACACACACACAAAAAATCACAAATCTCAGCATTACAACCTACAGATCAAATCAAAATGACGAAAAAAAAATCCACCTAAAAAAATGAAACAAATAAAATTAACAGTTCCACCATCACCGACGATAACTTGTAGCTTGAAACTAAATTAACTCACAAGTTGTTGATTTGGAAGCGCCTATTGAAAAAAAAAATCAATGAAATATCGCTTCATATAATCATCGCTATTTAAACCCTAGAAATGAAAATTTATAGATAAAGAAAAACAAAGATTCACCATTATCCCCGTCTCTTGGGGAGAAAGTCAGATCTTGGATGCATTTAATCCTCTATCAAATCGCCATCGCCAGAGCTCCGTTCTCAGAGAAGAAAGCGAAAGAAAATGAAATGTGTTAAACCTAGACTAGAGTAATGTTATACCGTGAGGGCATTTTAGGCATTTAAAAATACGTTTTGTAACTCCCGCACGTGTATGGACCTAGGATTATTTTCTTTGGTCCAAAATCATTAAAATAGGACCAGCGACTAAATACATTCTATGAAAGGACCGGTCATTAAACAACATCTTATATCTAGGACCTACCGGTAGATTCTACACAACAAAATCACTGGCCTAAGTACGCAATTCAATACCCAGTCCATTTCCGAACATAACCGGTTAGACATATGAGCCGCCGCAAAATGTGGTTCTTTACCAAACTAAATTCGTTTCTCTATATGTTGCAAAAGAACAACTACATGACTAAAATTGCTCTCGTTTTTTGTCCTAATTCTTAATAAATCAAGTTATCAATGAATTTCAGTAGCTCAACCAGATTTTACACCAGGTTAATTTTTAAATTTATTTTAATTTTCCAGTAATTATTCACGGGAATATCATATGATATGTTGCAAATGAAGAAGAAGAATAATTTAGAATAACTTTTAAACCTGGCTAAATTTGGCCCCACTGGGGAGTATTTGGCCCCATAGAAATTTAAACCCATCTAGGGTGAGTTGTTATGGGATGTCTTCACAGGGGTGGAATATACTATATTACCCTTCACTACTAATTAATCATACTAACTAATCCCACCCCAAATAGTAAACTTAACCTTAATCCAAAAACCCTAAAATATTTAAACCCAAAAACTTTCCAAAACCAAAATCATTTCACTCTCAAACAAAAACAAAAACAAAAACAAAAACAAAAAATTTCGAATCCGCCCACTCGAGAATCAAGCCGGAAACTTCGTCAAAGGTGTGTAATCATATCTCAATCGTTTCTAGTGTGTTAGTTGCTTATTATACGTGATTTGGTTGCATGAAACTCTGATTTTTCGGCAATTTTTTCGGCTGATAATACCAGAATCGTTGGATCCGAAACAACATATCCAACGATTGTTCATCTTCACTAGCAACAATCGTTTTCTGTTTTATCACATATATACCGATTATGTTTTTAATATGAACAAACGTTAGATGTAGTGATATATATGAACCGATTATTGATCATCA
>JAJJMA010000252.1:0-10525 GCA_023529015.1 Papaver nudicaule
CAACAAGGAGTTTCTGCTGGTAGTGCAGATTATGAAAGCGCTATTGTTCCCTATGCACCCACCACTGCAGCAGGTAAGAGATCCAAACCTTGTACTTTCTAATAATGAGAACATGCCAATTTCTAAGTTTGACACAGATATGAGTACAGATATTTCTAAACCAAGTTATTTGGCTAGAAACATTTGAAATGCATGGCCAATTTATGAGAGTATTTTCAAAGCTAGGTAACAATAGTATAGCATGAGTAAATATAGAATTACCATGATTACCATGATTGTACAGGAAATTCAGGCTGAACAAGTAGTAGAAGACCTCACCAGAGAGAGAGAGAGAGAGAGAGAGAGCCACAGAAACCCAGGTCCAAGGAGGTGAGAAAGTGCCTTTGGAATCGAGGAGGTTGCAGGGGATTCAATTCCAGTGGAGCATCCAGCATCTCCAAGTACCATCTCTCAGAGAACCAGGAGCAGGAGGATGAAGCAATGTTGAAATGCATATCATTAGACCAGTATCTGGTTCCAGCAGTTTAGTGTTCAGCGAAAAAGTTTTGAGTTTTTTTTTGTTTATGCAAATACAAACACTCTGCAGGTTGCAGGACATCATCTTCCCATATATATATATGGCTTTTTCGTTGGACCATAACAGGGTTATGGAAGGAACATTTGCAAAACATCTCATCAGAATTGACATGGATGGTGTGTGAAAACTTGGTAACGTGCGTGTTTATTGTTAAATCAACTGGGCTATGAAACCATTAGAAGTACATATTAGGATTGAAACATGTGGTAGTGGTTGGTATTCTCTGGTAAGATATGGCAGCTCCATATTGCAGAGTTATGCTTTTAATGATTAAAACGAACTCTGAGTTCCAGACATTTAGGATGATGATGTGATTTCAACTGAGACTTCCAAGTTTTAGTGCCTGAATGAATGAGAGTTTTGATTTCTGGAGGATTTTGGTGTTTCTGTGAAAGATAAGCCTTGGGGTTGCCCATATCACTCTCCAGGTGTAGTTTAAAATTTAAAAGCATTTGGCCCCCCACTGTCAAATGGAGTCCTCCATCCAAAACCCAGCCTTTTGAAAGCGAAAATGTCTCATAGTACAGATTGTCCCAAGCTCACCACAACGGGGGAAAAAAAGAGCAGAGCGGGAACGAGAACTCTGATCTACGCTCTCTCTTTTTCTGTCCTGTCAAATCAATTTTGATTCTCGAAAGAAGAAAACAGTGAAGAAGAAGAAGAAGAAGAAGATGGAGATGTGTGGTTTAGATTCTGATGGGAAAGAATTCAAGAGCTCAGATGAGATGTGGAGACAAGAGTTTGGGGAACAAGGAGATGATGATCAGCACAAAAACAAAAACGAATGGTACCGTAAAGGCGTTGGATACTGGGAAGTAAGTTCTATTTCTCTCTTTTCTCTTCATAAACCCTAATTAAAACCCTAACAATTTAATTTATTATTACTGTTTAGGGTGTTGAGGCATCTGTGGATGGTGTATTGGGTGGATATGGACATGTAAATGAACCTGACATTAAAGCCAGTGAAGATTTCCTTAAGAGTATTATCTCTGAACGACTCGGTACCAACCGAAAATTGGCCGCTTTGGGTAACCTCTCTCTCTATGTCTCTTTGATTGAAAAATTAGGATGTCAGACAGATATGCACAGCACGCACCTAAAATTTTGCTGTTTGAAATTCTTATGTGATTGTAAATCTGGTGCAGATTGTGGTTCTGGAATTGGACGGGTCACTAAGAATCTTCTTCTAAGATATTTCAATGAGGTAAGAATTTTATTTCTCAAATTTCATGTTTTTTTTCGGCTTTGAACATTGGAATTTATAAATTTAATAGAAACCTACAAACTTATCTGGCACACGTTAGCATTTTGATTTTGTTCGTTCAATCTATTTGTGTTGTCTTTGTTGAGTCTAATGTGCTGAGGATTTAGGTTGATCTTGAAGAGCCAGTATCTCATTTTCTTGAAGCCGCGCGTGAAAGTCTGTCCCCAGAGAATGGAACAGTCTCGGATGACCGCAAAGCTGTCAATTTTTACTGCGTGCCACTTCAGGTAATATTTACTTCTTTTGGCAGTGACTACATAGGCTTACACACCCTTATTACAAAAGCTAGCACAAACATTTAGACTGTAGGCAAACACATAAATTACATCTTCTCTTAAATATATAGGAACAGGAATGTAAGCATTACATGCACGACCTTGGTATATGGGGTTCTCATAGATGAGATATTGGCCAAGCATACCCAGATACTCCTCTTAATTATTCACATGATGATCAAATATTAACATTAAGAAGAAAGACAAATTTCAGAAAATGTCTACGCACAAGCTACTCATACGCACATCCTTTGACTTAGAGAAGGCTAGTTGTTCAAATCGTACATGTTTACTAATTTAGTTTGCTAGATTCAAGGGCGTATTAGCCTTCCTTTATCACATCCTTACGGAAACTGTTAAAAACATTTTCAGTTTGACATACTGTGAGTCAATGTGTAGGAATTCACTCCAGAAGCAGGGCGATATGATGTCATATGGGTGCAATGGTGTATTGGGCAGCTTGCTGATGACGACTTTGTTTCATTCTTCAAGCGAGCAAAGGTAATAGAAATTCATCTAATCTTACTCAGTGGAGTGATTCTTAAGTTGGAAACGTCTTGATTCCCATATTTAATCCCATCCTTTAAATTTGACTTCACAAATGCCGAAACGTGGGTCGAAAGGTCTTTTTTGTGCTAATTGATATATTACTTTGCAGGTCGGTCTCAAACCTAACGGTGTTTTTGTCCTAAAAGAGAACATTGCAAAATCAGGTGCTCTCTCTCTCTCTCTCACACACACACACACACACAAAATATGAGCAAGATTCATACCCAATTTTTTTCTTTTAACTTTTTATGGAGTCTCTAGCTCTTGTTAGGAACTCTAAGAGGCAACCGAAATTCGAGAACATCTTCATGTGCTTCTAAATTCGAACCTTTCTTACTAATACTAATTTGATTTTTTTTTACCTGTCTCCAATTTTAGATCTTGTTTTGTCATGCGCACCAAGTGGCAAGCGTATTAACTATAGATACATATTGTCTTAATGGATGAGGAAATGGTGAACTGTTGGCTATGTGAATACTTGTTTAAGAGGGTGCTTGTTTGCAGGATTTGTGTTGGACAAAGAGGATAAAAGTGTTACAAGGTCAGATTTGTATTTCAAGGAGCTCTTCAAACGGTGTGGGCTCCATATCTACAAATCAAAGGTGTGTTCGAGTTTAACATAACCCCGCTAGCTTGCTGAACCTACTTTGATAACTTTCCCTGTGGCCTGGTCTCCGCAAAGAGATAAGATTGGTCTTTTATTATTGCAGGATCAGAAGGGATTTCCTGCCGAGCTATTTCCAGTGAAAATTTATGCGTTAACCACTGATATGCCTAAGCGAGTTCATGGGACCAGATCCAAAACTAGACCCAATCAACCCGGCCTCATCAAGTGAAAAATCTCTTCTTTTTAATTCTGGTCTTGTAGATTAGTCTATGGGTTTCTTCTCACAGATTAATCTTGTATTTGAGATTGCATCTGTCAATCTAATCATGCAATACTGAAAAGCAGCCTTTGGGGGCAGCTAATCTGTTTTATTTGAATTGACTATTCTATGATTTCATTTGGTTCCTTCCCTATTCTTTATTCTATCTATTACGATAGACAGTTCACAAATTTGGGTAATTTTTTTCTTTTACTTCTACAGCATCTTCTGTTTTTTGTCAATACTTTTAATTACCGTAGGATGATTAAACAAAAACAAATTAAAATCATGAGTCGATAAATTGCCAAGTAACAAGGACCAAGAAAACTGAAACCCGAACTAATTGTTTTACTGTGTTAGAAATACTACGAAGGAAAGTAGAAACCCGTTATTAATCTTTCATATTCTGTTTTTGTTACTGACATGAGTTTGCAGAAGTTACTAAGTCTTTCAGAGGTACATGCTCATCCTTGGCTGGTGGCATCTCTGTTCTTAATCTGTTTCACTGTCTGATTGTTTGTGATTAGGAGCTCCAAAGACAGTGGAAGACTCATAGATCCGTTTCACTGTTTTAGCTATCTGGTGCAAGCTGGGCTGTTGCTGGTCGTTTGAAAGATCTGTGCACATCAAACCTAAGCCTATTATCTGAGAAGCTTGTTCGTAAGTCATGCCTGTTTTCTTAATTCTTGCATCCATCACAACCCATATATTGTCTGGATAATGCATCCTCACCCATTCCACAATACTTGATTTCCCTCCTTTGAGCACATTAGGTGAGCTCCTGTTTGCTATCATTTCAAGCAGGAAAACTCCAAACATATAGACCACTGAAAACCAAAGGAAAACCTTAAGAACATACTGAAGTGGCTATCAGAAAACTGTAGTTTTTGATATATTAGACAACTCTTTTGTTAGCTTAGAAAGTATAATCAAGAGTCCTAAAGATCAAGAATGATAGTTGGTAGTATCGAAGCTTACTCCTAGAATCTTTGTTCTGATCTGTGATCCCAAATCTTGAGATCAATGGCGCTTGATCCTCAGAGAACAATACACTACTCGCCTTAAGGTCGCATACAACATTAGGCCACTGGTGCTTCAGATAACACATCCCTTCCACGACACCCACCAATATCTTTAACCTTTTGTTCCATGATGGTGACTTTGACAGCCATCTCTCGATGTTCACCCCGTCAGACCATTCTGTTACAATTGCCCTTAGATTTCGGCGATCACACCAACCCAACACCCGAACTAAGTTTTTGTGATCCAACTGAACTAGAATCCTGCATTCTTCTACAAATTCCTTGCGCTGTTCAGATGTAATTTTGTCTCGGTATATCTCGATCCGAACTTCAGTTTCATCTCTCAGTATTCCTCTATATATATCAATTTCAGCAAGCTTTGCAACCAGGTTACGTTGTGAGAATCCACTTGTTGCTGCCTTCAGCATTGAAGGTGTAAATTTATGCTGGTGTCTGAGGAATGACGGTAGAAAATCTGGTCTCCAAAAACAGATCCAACCTAAACTAACTACTGTTAGAATGACGAAGATTGGGAATCCAACTAAGAAAAAGGTGGCCTTGATCTTGAACTTTTGGTGATCTGGAAGCAGACCAGAGTGCAGAAAACTCGAGGACTCAAACTGTTCCAAGAAATGAGTGTCTGAGATTGAAAGTTCTGAAAAATGGTTGTACGAAAGATTGAGAAGCGTAAGGTTACTCAGCAAGGAAAAGTCTTCCATTGGAATATCTCCATTGAATTTGTTATGGCTAAGATCAAGAGACTGCACCTGGGTACATTTTAAGATGTCAGAAGGAAAGTTGCCTTTGATTGAATTGTTGGATAAATCGATTGCGAGCACTGTTAAGGGGCAATACTTCCAAAAGAAAGCGAAGGATAAGTAAAGAGGAGTTATTTTTGGGCGATTACGCAAGTCTATCTTCGTGAATGAATCACCACTGCAGTCACCGTTGTTCGATTCCTTGCAGAGATGGCTTGCCACAATGGAGAACTTGAAAATCTCATGAAGATCTGTGGGGATGTTCTTATTGCAATATCTAAGAGATGGGTTCTTTAAACAATTGTTTGAGATTGTTACACTGAAATCTGGAGGTGGTTTTAGGGTGTTCAAATCATCTATGACCGACGGCGACGAGACAACTGAAGAGAGTAAAACCGAAGTTAAAAAGAATGCAGTGTAGGGATCAGAGAACGCCATGGGAAAGAAAAGGTTTTCAGAAGTGTGGGATTTTCCATTTATCATGTTGTTACATCCATTGCGGTTATGAAATTTTGAAATTCTAGTCAGAAAATGAATAGACATGTAGTGGTACAACTGCTACTGCTGGAACTTACCGAGTGGACCTGCTCATTTGGGCTTTAGATATTTGGGCTTTCGATATTTGGGCTTGTCAAGGATAATGCAACAAATTAGATGCGCTGATTTTGGCGCTGCAGAGCAGACGCGCTTCAAAGTAATAAAACCATCCAAAGGGTAGTTATAAGGGATGTCTAAATAGGTATGCAAAGTCTAAGTTACCCTTACACATTTAGGTTTAAATTAAAACCCTACCTTTCTATATAATTTTCTTCTCTATTCTTTTTACCACCCCCACCACCTACTACAACTGCCGCCACCACTAACATCATCACCAAAAATAATTGCCGCCACCACCATAAAAAAATAACTGCCGACAGTTGCCGCCGCCACGAAAAAAAAAAATACGCCCAAAAAAAAATTTACGCCCCAAAAATATGTTTTACGCCTCAAAAATAGATTTTACGCCCCAAAAATATGTTTTACGCCTCAAAAATAAAATTTACGCCCCAAAAAATATGTTTTACGCCCCAAAATTTTAGCCCAAAAAATATGTTTTACGCCCCAATTGGCCTAGTTACGGCTTGGTTTTGTGTGAGCAAAATGGAAGGAAAAAATTACGGTTTATTTTTTGGGGCGTAAAACAATTTACGCCCCAAAAATTATGTTTTACGCCCCAAAATTTTACGCCCCAAAAATATGTTTTACGCCCAAAATTTACCCAAAAATATGTTCTACGCCCCAATTGGGGCGTTAAATTCAGTTTTTACGCCTTGGTTTTGATGTTGTTACGCCCCAATTCATTTTTTACGCCCCAATTCAATGGTTTACGGCTTGGTTGCATTTTTTTTTTTTTACGGTTTGGTTTTGACGCCCCAATTCATTTTTTACGCCCCAATTCAATGGTTTACGGTTTGGTTGCATTTTTTTTTTTTTTTTTACGGTTTGGTTTTGATGTTTACGGTTCACATTTTTGTGAGCACATTCCAAAATGTTTACGCCTTGGTTTGGTAGGCGTAAAACATTCTAGGGCAAAACTAGGGCATCTTTTACGCCTTGGTTTGTAAGGCGTAAATCTTTTACGCCTTACTTCATGAAGAATCACAAGACGTAAAAACTAGTTTACGCCTCGGTTTCATATGAAATCCAAACCGTAAAACCAACTGGTGCGAAAAAAAAAACAGCCCCAAATCGATGATTCTAACCTAAAAAACAATGAAAACATGATTGAAAACATGGAGTTTGTTCAGAATTAGTACATGATTTGAGGGAGATCCTAATTTGAGGGAGATCAGAAGTGGTTATGGTTTATCGTCACTGGTAATTCAGAGAAGAAGAATGGGTTTTAGGGCTGCGATGGTGGTGGCGGAGCTATTATTAGGGGTGGTGGCGGGGTGGTGGTGGCGTTGGTAGTGAAGGAGGAGAAGAACATGGTTGTTTGTTAGCCTATTTTATAAGGGTAAAACTGTCCATTTTTATAAGGGGTTTTTGGTTTTGATTCTCGATGACCCTATTTTGTCACCCTTTGAAGCGCCAAAGTCTGCTCTGCAGCGCCAAAATCACCTCTACAAATTAGAGATTAACAGCAGGGGGTAACTTAAGGCCCCTTCCTATGCACAAGGCAAACCATAGTGTTTGCCTTGTTTGCCCCACTATGGAAGGGGCAAACACCAAAAACGGGCAGGCAAACCGCCAGATCTACCTGTTTGCCGGGCCAACAGGACTAACTAGCGGTAGCTAGTGTGAAGTTCGGTCGAGAAAGAGATTCTCGACCGTGATTATCTCTCTCTATAGAGAGAATTTTTTTCCCCACTGAAAAATCTCTCTTATTAAATAAACTTTATCCCCTACTTTTACATTATATCTCTCTTACTTTAAGATTTTATAATATATCCCATTTATCTCTCTTACTTGATCTCTCCTACACATCATCCCATTATAAATATTTTTAAATTAGATTGGCCTGTTTCCCATAGTGCAAAATCAGATTTACTTGAAATTCAACGGACCCCTTTTTTTTTCTTCTTTTGTTTTGCTTCTTGCGAAATAACTGAGATGAATGTATGTTTTATCATTATCATAAAAAGAGCGCTTCTCCCCCTTTTTTTTTTCTTGTATACAGAAATTTAGTTTATCGATCAGTAAAAATAATACTAGTTTTTTAATCTGGTTCTGGTATACACAAAAATCAGATTGTCTGGCCACGTGGTAAGGATCACAAAAATTGCCCCCTTGCATAGGAAGGGGCCTAAAGCTAGCAGAGACTGCAAAGTTACTAAATTAAGCTTTTGAAATAAAAGAACGAAATTAGTAATATCCAATACATAGTTCTTTGTTAATCTGGGTACAGGTAAGAACATATCATTGCACACCACCGCTAGGCAAATGTTTGGCTCAGGCCGCGGTAGATTTTAACAATACGATATACTCCTAAAAGGAAAGATTAAGTTATATTTTGGTTTATGATGGTAAGCTGATTTTGATGACAATAGGGTGTAAATTCCGGTGATGTATTATGGGTGGTGAGATAGATTTGGTGTTACCCAAGAGATCCTAAATACGAATAGAAGCAAAAAAAAAAAAATGTCCATCTTTCTTTCAGAAAAGAAAAAAAGAAAAAGAAAGAACATATTATCTCCCTCTACGGCAGAAAAATTCAGAACAGACAAATTTTACATGGATATTATTTTTCAGTATTTAATTACTGAAGGAGATACTTTGACAAGCTTAATCTAGCATCATGTTACCATTTCAATATATCGATATTTATTTATTTATTTTTATCCAAAAGTAAATGTATTTGGATAATTCAGAATACCGCAATTCACAGGCTACCTAAAATGAGCACAATCGAAATGTATAATATCACCGTTTACTATTTTGAAATTCACCCACGAAAAATTAACTGTTGAAAGTCAAGCTTAGGCTAAGTCTAATGGGGATTCAACTTCCCTTAAAAGCGTAGCCTAAACCCCAACTTCAACTTCCACTTCCCTTAAATAAGGGAAGTGGAAGTTGAATTCCACTTAGGCGCTCAATGATGTAGCGCCCAAAAAGTGAACTCGTGCTCAATGATATAGCACCCAAACGAATATTCTCATTAGATCTGATGGCTAATAACATATGTTCCAGATCTGATGGCTGAGATTATTTGGCGCTTTATCATGTAGCGCCACACCGCTATATTATTCAGCGCCGAAGTAGAATTTAGCTGATGTGTCTAGCATTTCCCATTAGACTTGGTTTTGCTACTTCGCTGATGTGTCATGCTACTTTTTAAGGGAAGTAGCACTCCCATTAGACTTAGCCTTGACTACTTTGAAAAAAAACAAACAACTAGGTGTTGCGTTGGGTTTCAGAAGCGCTACACCTGCCAGCCATAGACTTATCCCATTAACACCCTTTGGCCTTTGCATATAATTACTTTGTCCGAAAGGATAACCTTCCAAGGATTTGTTTGTTTATTCCTAAAAACTGCATACAGTGTAACATACGGAAAAACAACAACACACTTGCCAGATTTTGACCAACCTGAACCCTCTTCTGCATGTCTTCTTGCTTTCCATTGATCTCTTTTTGAGCGTGATCTGTGTAGGATTCTAAGAACAACATCATGATGATACATATACATCTCTATACTAAGGTAAGTAGGTTTTTCTTATCTTTTAGGTTTTCATTTTTTTCTTTTTTGGGTACATTTTGCCTAAATCTTAGCCTGAGAACTACAGTGTATGCTAAATTTTAGAATCATTTGACAAAAAATCAGTAATAGGAGAGGCTATAAATAGAATTTCAGTTCTGTTTTCGAAAAATTGCTGCAGTTACTTGGAAATTGGAGTATGATTGCACCAATTATTTATTGGATTTAGGGATCTTATATGGCAAAATTGTCCTGATCTATACAATATGCAAATCATTGTATTGAAATTGTGAATTTAGAACATTTCTCGGGTGGTTCTAGATGGAAGTGTAATAGTAGAAATGTAGTAACATGACCTATAGTGGGATATGAAATGCGAGGCT
The DNA here is from genome assembly GCA_023529015.1 of Papaver nudicaule. Taxonomy (NCBI): domain Eukaryota; kingdom Viridiplantae; phylum Streptophyta; class Magnoliopsida; order Ranunculales; family Papaveraceae; genus Papaver; species Papaver nudicaule. Next base: position 9,872 of record JAJJMA010000252.1, read on the forward strand.
ATAAATAGAAATTCGGTTCTGTTTTCGAAAAATTGCTGCAGTTACTTGGAAATCGGAGTGTGAAAAATGGCTGTTGCACCAATTATTTGTTGGATTTAGGGATCTTATACGGAAAAATTGTCCTGATCTGTACGATAAACAAATCATTGTGTAGAAAATCAATTCTTAGAACATTTCTCGGGTGGTTCTAGATGGAAGTGTAATAGTACAAATGTAGTAACATTTGACCTATAGTGGGATATGAAATGTGAGGGTAACGGCTTATGTAAAGTTAATTAAAGAATGTTGGGTTAGAAATTGTGTGGATGTCTCCTCTTGAGAAGAACATCCAATGTTTAGAATTCGTTATCTAGTTTTTTTCCCTTTTAAAAAGATTGTATATGATTACATTTATAGAGCTGAGGTTTTTGTTGATGTTTGTCAGATGATTGTAGTAGGTGTTGTTTAAAAAGGAACCAAGGAAGCTATTGGTGGCGTGACTACAAAGGAGGGGGGTGATGTCTTGCTTTTAAAAGTAAACACTGGCTGACTACTAAAAAGTGCAAACATGAATGAAATTGATGAAATTACTCCAAGTGAAAGAAACAGTTCTAGCAGCTCTAGCCTTACTAGCAGCAGTTTACAAGATACAGAAGATGACAACAGAACCATAGC
>JAJJMA010000254.1:0-10219 GCA_023529015.1 Papaver nudicaule
CCTATGTTTTTACCTGGAAAAACAATGCACCGTCTCTGGGTACTTTCGTAGTGTTCGAGATCAAAGTCGAACAAGACGAGCCTAAACCAAGTCAATGGTCGTTCACGTCTTGCTTCGGTCACAGAGAGGATAGAGGTTGATCTAGGGAGAGAAACAACGAAGAAACATGAGATCAGGTTGAGGATGTGTTTTGGGTATAAGAGTTCAAGATTTCCGTCGTGAGAGTGACTGGAAATCTCCAAGGCTAGAAGTGTGTTGGGTTGCTCAGGCGTTTTTACTTCTGAGGCTCTGGTTTATTCAGGTGTTTTGAATATCTGGTTGTTTCTGGAAGATGTTCCTGCCTTGGAAGATAGAGGAGGCCTCTATTTATAGTTTTTGAACTCACCCTGATCCCTAGACAGAGAAGGTGGAAGTCGTGGAAGAGTGGAGGAGTGAAGGACATGGGTTGGTTTCCGTAACTGCCTGAGTTGTGTAGAACATGTCCACTCGCGCCATCTTCTCGTAACTGTCCACTATCTCTATCAGTTTCTTTCAACTGCCGTAGACCGCCAGACCAATACCCCTAAAGTTATCCCCCCGTGTGATGTTTTGATGTCTCGAGTGATACTCAGATATTGCGTAGTTAAGTTGAGTTGAGTCTGAGTAGAGTCATATGACTAATTGTGACCAACTGAGTGTGGTGCCTCCAAGACAAGAGTATAGGAGTGGCCTTGGCTATTGGCCAAGGCCAGGAGTTCATAGCGCCATTGGCTTGTGGCGCTATAGCCCAAGGGGCTACGGCCTTGGCCTTTGGCCAAGGCTAACCTCCAAAGCGCTTTAGCGCTAACCCGTTATTCATGGCGCCAAGGCTAACTTGTAAAGCGCTGTAGCGCTAGCCCTGTTATTCATGGCGCCATGACTCATGGCGCCACGGCCTTGGCCTTTGGCCAATGCCAACTCATTGTGGCGCCATGGTTCATGGCGCCACGGCCTTGGCTTTTGACCAAGGCTAACTTGTAAAGCGCTTTAGAGCTAGCCCCGTTATTATGGCGCCATGGCTCATGGTTCGTGGTGCCATGCTATACGGCGCTATGACTTTGGCATTTGGCCAAGGTCAACTTTGTTGCAGCTGGTGTGTGCTGGCTATGCCTTGGTTATGATGTGCGTGTTTACGCTACAACATACTTGAAGTCATGGCGTGTTTATCCATGGTATGTTAGACCATCCTGAGTTTGGGATGAGGTCTGTTTAAGCCTGTTTAGCTAGGCTGTTGTATGCTTCTCAGGGAGTTCTGGACAGGCCTAGAACTTCGATATTCCTGAGGTTTTCATTAAGACTCGAATGTTGAGTCGCATAAAGAGGAAATCCATGAGGATACATCTCTGTTAACTCTTCACCGTGTACCATATAGTGATCTAGTTCTGATGCCGAGGAATTCGAGGCGATGTCGACATGAAGCAGATTAATGGGTTTAATGTGTTGGTGAGATTATCAATACTGCACTATGATATCATCCTCTTTACCGGGGGTTATAAGAGAGAACTCATAGAGAGTTTATTCAGCTCGTAGAACGGGTTGAATTCTGAGCTATGGAGATGTGCCTGAATAGGCCATTGCCTCTGGGTTAGGCATGTTTAGAGAGTGCTTTTACAATCTTGTCCCTCTCTCATTTTTCACCATCTACACCCTATTGTAAAATAAATTCATACATTGTCTCGAGCTATTCCAGGATGCTAGAAATTGATGCAAAATTACTCTTGTGACCTCCTCGCCAAAAACCACCATCAACTCTAGTGAGTTGTCACGATCGAATACCTGGGAAGGCGTGCTCTGGATGGATGACAGCCAGAAAAGTATCACAAAGTAAAAGCCCGGCAAGGAAGGTTCGAAGTAGTAGAATAAGTAGTTCGAGGAGAAGGATGCGAGGATACTGAAATGAGCTTCGGGAGGGCATCCCGAAGACACCGATTTACTCGACAGACTCTGACATCTCTACGATTGAGTAGTTTGTCATATTAGCTGTAATCCACTTTCGACTCGGCCTATATAAGGCGAGCTCGAGGTCCATTGTAAGGGTTGGAATTTTGGTGTAACCTTAAGGTGTGTGAGAGAGATTAGGTTAGTATCTCCTCAGGCCTCTAAGCATCATTTCCATGTACTGATATTCAGAGAAATCCAAGTTCTTGTTATGTTATTTGTTATCATGTTAATTACTAATGTTTGTTAATCTCAATACTGTTATTGTCTTCGTAGTAATCATATCGATATCGTTTAATGCAACTAATACCATAGATTAGACTTATAGATCTAATGGATGTCGAGTATGAAGTACCTATGCAGATTTTATACTCACACAGTTTGGCGCTAGAAACAGGGACTGATTAAAACAACTTAGGGTTTGCCTGTGATTTTATGGTTTTCAAATTCTTTGGGGAAAGATTTTCTAGGGTTTTCAGGATTTCTTTTAAACTTTATATTTATTATAAGCTCCACTACCTTGGGTGTCTAAAGATTTTAAAAGCTTTAGCACGCTTAAGGGTTTTTTGAGCAAATCATTAATATGATAAGATCGATGTTTCTTCAAGGAGTCTAAGCTTTGAAACACATAGATGTAATCAAGCACGAAACGCATTTCTCCGATAAGTTATTACCAAAACAGTACAAAAAAGGTTTGTCAAAAAAGGAAATAACCAAAATAACCATATATGACACAGAAAGGGCCTAGTACAATTAGAGGTATCTTACATGTCAGACCACTAGGACACATTGTGGACCTCACTTTTCAGCTGCAATTTTGCAAGGTCGCTTTCACGAAAAAAGGATGCCGAAGAAGCTCGTCAAGATGGAATCACAAGATGGAACTTCACTCCAGAGCACTCATTGCAACTCGGTGGTTCATTCGAGGAAAAGCATCAGCTCACGAAGCAACATAACGGGAAGGATCCACAAAAGAGACGGAGACGGGAAAGAAATAATGATAGTAGCAGAAGCAAGGAAATTCGAGCCATGGCAGTTGGAAACGATATTCTACTCAACAGACGATCTTCCCGAGGATGGCCCGAGAAACACCCCCCTAGTGATAACAACAAGAGCAAACGGAGAGTCATTGTTAAAGATATTGGTTGATCCAGGGAGTTCTGTCGACATCCTCTTCGGAATGGCATACAGGAAATTCTTCAAAAACATACCGCTGATGGCGTCAGACTACACAATCTACAGATTCAACATATCTTCGAAGCCGAAGGGAGACGTCTCATTACCAATTTACGTAAGCTCGATGAAGTTGCAAACCACATTTTGCATCCTAGACATCGAGTCACCTTGTAACGCTATCTTGGGACGACCATGGCTGCACGGGATCTTGGGGGTACCTTCTACACTACACCAAAACTCAGATTCCCAACTCCTACGGGTATAGGTGAAATCAAGGGCGAAATCATGGAGTCGCAAGCATGCCACGAGAAGGACATCGAACAACGAAGATATGCAAGGCGCAATCGAAATGAGCAGTACAAGCAACAAAAGGCGGAGATGATCGACAAGGAAATCAATCAAGTAATCAAAGGAGACAGTGGGGCAATTACGAAGGAAGCTCCGAAGGATCCCAGTGCAATGAACGAGGAAACACCAAACTTTACCCTGACGGAACCTACCGAGGATATGAATATCGGAACTAGCGAGGAACCGAAAATCATGAAAATTGGAACATTAATGGGACAGGAACAGCGTGCGGAGTTGGAAAGCTTACCAAAGGAATATGCGGATGTATTCTCCTGGAGGATGAGCGAGATGTCGGGAATTGACCCAAGCTTAGCATGTCACCATTTAGATATAAATCCTTCGGTACGACCATTCAAGCAGAGACCAAGAAAGCTAGCAGATGTGTACCTGGAGGCAGTGGAATCCGAGCTCAGCAAGATGAGTGCCACATGAATTATCAAGAGAATACAATATGCAGATTGGATCTCGCATATGGTCATCGTTCCGAAGAAAAATAAGGGAGTGTGAATCTGCATCGATTTCAGCAATTTGAACAAGGCATGTCCCAAGGATCCACACCCACTCCCAAGCATAGACCAAATGGTGGATGCAACAGCATGCCATAAATTATTAAGCTTCATGGACGACTACTCTGGTTATAATCAAATTCCTCTAGCAGAAGAAGATAAAAAACACACGACATTTTTAACATCCAACGGGTTATACTCTTACACAAGAATGTCGTTCGGACTAAAGAATGCCGGTGCTACATATCAGAAAGCAATGGAGAATATCTTTCGCCCCTGTCTGAAGAAGACTGTGGAAGCATACGACGACATGTTAGTAAAAAGCAAGAAGGCAGAAACTCACGTGGGTGATCTCCGAGAGATACTGGAGAAGATGCGCCAAATCAACATGAAAATCAATCCAGCAAAATGTATCTTCGGAGTTACCTCGGGAAAGTTCTTAGGTTACGTCGTCACCAAGACTGGCATCGAGGCAGATCCGTCGAAAGTGCAGGCAATCCGAGAAATTCCATCACCCACAACCATAAAAGACGTACAAGCACTAAACGGAAGACTAGCAGCCCTTAGCAGATTCATTGCTCGATCCTCGGACAGATGCAAAAACTTCTTCAACATTCTGAAAAAAGGGGGAAAAATTTGTCTGGACAGATGAAAGAGAGACTGCATTCCAAGGAATCAAAAATTACTTAGCACGCTTGCCATTCCTACAATGTCCGGAGAAGGATGAAGATTTGAGACTCTACATTGCTGCCAACTCGGATGCCATCAGCGTAGAACTTGTAAACACCAGAGGAGAAGAAAACCCGGTATACTATATTAGCAGGACACTCTTTCAGGCCGAGAAAAATTACACCAAGCTGGAGCAACTCATACTTGCGTTGGTGGTAGCAACTCAAAAGCTTCGGACGTACTTCCAGGCTCATAAAATCATTGTGCTGACCAAAACACCAATTGAATCGGTTCTTAAAAACATGCAGGCAGCCGGGAGAATTGCCAAGTGGAATGCCCAAATATGCCAATACAACGTGGTTTACGAAATTCGAACGTCATTAAAATCACAAATCATCGCTGACTTCTTAGCCGAATTTCCAATCGAAGAAGATTACGAAGAAGAGCCAATACTGGGGATCGAGGACGAAGAGGGACCACCGGATCTCCTAGAGCAATGTCATCCTCGGCGTTGGGAAGTATTCATCGATGGGTCGGTAAATGGCGATGGTCGAGGAGTTGGAATAGTATTCACTTCGCCAGAAGGGAAGCGGACAGTATATGCACTCCGATTGGAGTTCGAAGCAACAAATAACGAAAAGGAATATGAGGCAATGATCCACACTTTAAAATATATGATAGAAATGGAAATCCAAGAAGCACGGATAACTATAGACTCTCAACTTGTAGTGCGACAACTTGATGGCAGCTACCAATCAAATGATTCATTATCAAAATACAAGAAATTAACAAGGAGATTAATGGCGAAGATCCCACATTTAAAAATTCGACACATACGCAGGAAGGATAACAGGCATGCAGACGCTCTGGCATTTATTGCCTCAAAAACGACGGACCAAGGCGTCATCTCTGTCAAAATATGAAGGGTGAAGAAGTCATCCATAACAGACGTAAGGGACGAACAAGTAATGACAATCCAGGATGACAACGAAGATTGGAGAATACCCATAAGAAAATACTTAGAGACCAAGGAATTGCCAAGCAACTCGCTCGAAGCACATAAAGTAATAAGTATATCAGCAAATTATAAAATCTTAGATGGAGTTTTATACCGACGGTCATTCTTGGGTCCACTGCTAAGATGCGTTCATCGAATAGACGGTGTTGCACTAATGACAGAACTACACAACGGTGAAGCAGGAACTCATAGTGGGGCAAGGGCCCTCGCTCAGAGAACCAAGGCTCAAGGGTATTATTGGCCATACATGCAGAACGATGCAAAAGACATATCTCGAAGGTGCGACCCTTGCCAAAGATTCGCCAAGAGAATTCATGCGCCAGCAACAAACTTAAATTCAGTACTAAGCCCATGGCCCTTCGCCAAATGGGGGGTAGACATTGTCGGCCCATTCATTCTAGGAACAGGGAAGAGAGGTGTTCACCTTCTTTTGGGAGAACATGTTTTGTCGTTTTGGGGTCCCTGCCGAAATAGTCTCGGATAATGCTCAAGAATTCCTAAGCGCTGACGTTAGAGAATTACTAAACCAATACAACGTAAGACTAGGAACTTAGACTCCAATATATTCGCAAAGTAACGGCCAGGCAGAGGCAACAAATAAGACAATAGGAGACAACTTGAAAAAAAGAGTCATGCACCACAAAAAACAATGGTGTGAGCACTTGCACAAAGTAATATGGGCATTTCGAACATCTCGAAGGTCTGCAGCAGGAATGACTCTGTTTCATCTAACATATGGGACAAAGGCAGTGCTCCCCACCGAAATCATGATACCAACAGATAAATACAAGTCATGGGAGCAAAACCTCACAGCTGATTTAATATACGCCAAGCTAGATGACCTCGAAGAAGCCAGGGAGGACGCTTGGAAACACATCATCAACTATCAGCAGGGACTAGCTCAAGGATACAACAAAAAAGTCATCGAAAGGGAATTCCAACCAGGCGAGCTGGTGCTACGAGAAATCCCACCTTACCAAAAAGGAAATGCAGGGAAACTAGAACCAATGGGAAGGGCCTTTCAAAGTAAAGCAAGTAGCAGGAAAAGGCGCATACAAGTTAATCGATGAGAAAATGGGGCTCGGCAATGCATGGAATGTTAAGTATATAAGAAAATATTATACATAAAAATATTGTACCTCGCTATGTACCCTCGAATAAAGAATTATCTTCAATCGTAAAGACTGTCCTTCGACTCAAAAGTCCTACCTGATTAGGCACATCTCCTAAGGCTTTGACACCATGAAATCAAACAGGCCATGATGCCACATCTCCCCTAGTGCCTTGACGCAATGAAATTAAAAGGCTGTAACGCCAAGGCCCAGAAGCCAAAAATAGAAAGTCCTCGAATAGCAGGCACATAGCTGATGTTCATATAAGTCGCAAGGGCCCTACGAGCTATATGGCACAGTCCTCTACCCACAAGATACCCCGTTAGCGGTGGGTACTTTGCACCTAAGCTATATAAGCCAATGATGCATTTGAACCCACTACCATACGACCACAAGGACCTCTCTTTTGAGGCGTCGAGGGGACGATTAACATCCACCTTTAGAGGTAGATGGAACCCCGAGGTAGCTAATCTACTTACATTCATGGGAAGGGTAAGCAGGTTACGCAGCCAAGGGACCTCCTCTAAAAAAATCAAAACACAGCCTCGAGGAGGGGCTACCGAGAACAAATGGGTTGAATTCTAGGCCGCGATAGGAGAATAGTACCATGTCTAATCTTCAGCCTTGAACGACACTCCCCCATTGTGCTACTTTATTATCGAGGCAAAGCATAGCATCTACCCACCATAAGTTTCCTACTTTACTTGGGATAAATGGATTATCAGAACACCACCATGTTCTCTCAGAAGATACCTAGTATCCTCGATATCCACCCAATATACTGAGGCAAAACGGGTACCTATGGCCTCGATAGCCAGTGTTTGCTTTAAAACAGGCAAGTAACTAAAATCCTTTGGGAAGATTGATCTGTAAGCCCCCACTAGCTTGGTTTACTATCTCCCACATCGAAGTAAGCCCCAGAGTTGCGCCTTGAGTAACCTTAGGAGCTTAGAATATTGCAAGGTAAACTTCGTGCTTGATCACGAGTTGCTCAATAAACAGTACATAAAATACCAAAGAAAAATAAGTTACGAACAAACAAGCTTCATTACGAAAAAGGAGAAAAAAAACGCTCCATAGTACATAATTTACAAGGAAACAAGAAACACAACAAAAAGAAATGCAAACCATCTGTAACACAGACAAGAAGGGCAAAAGTACAAAAAGATAACAGACGGAATGTAGCATCTCTTATGCGGTATCTTCAACAACCTTCTTAACCTCGGTATCATCTATTTTGGGGACATCCTCGGCGTCATGTATAACAACCTGATTAATAGATTCAGTGCCCCCCTTAGCACCAGCATCGAAAACTTTGGGAGCACGTTCGGCACCAGTTTTAACAACTTGATCATCATCTTCGGCACCTCTACCATCTTCATTACCAGAAGTTTCGACAGAATCCTTCGAAGATTCCTTAGTCGACTCCTCGGTGTAAACATTTTCACCTTGGTTCCCTTTCTCTTTCTCCAAAACACCACCATCTCCTTCTTTTGGCTTCTCGCCCTCCGTTGTATGCACATCCACCACCTTTTCTTCTACAACTGGCTGCTCGCCCCCATATTCCTCCACAAAATTGTCCTCCTCTCCCATGTCCTCATCCTCACCATCATCATCAACAATAACATCTCTATTATACTCTTCCTCAACTTCTTCAACACCAGCTTTCTCTTCCAACAACTGTGTTACTATATCCTGAACCTCCTGGGCAGAAACTAATTCCTTGTCAGACTCTAACGACGCATTAGGATCACTCGTACCGTTACGATAAAAAGGAGGTCGCAATCTGAATTTCCTGAAAAGATCACGAACATGCATACGGCTGAACAAAACAGTTGTTTTAGGTGTAAAATAATAAAGAGAATCTGAGGGGTAAAGTATGAAGTGTGATAATGTAATAAAAGATTGTAGTGGAATTCGAGAGGTCAAGATCGAACAAGACTCGCCTAAACCAAGAAATGGCCGTTCGAGTATTGCTTCAGTTACAAGAAGAGGATATAGGGTTGGTTTAGGGAGGGAAGCAGAGAAAGATAAGATCAGAGAATTGCTATGATTTTCTGTGATGTTGAGATTAAATTGCTAGATAAGGATGGATATTCAGTTCTCACTAGATATTGAATGCTGAGTGAGAAGAGTTAATCAATTATCGATAAGATAGACTTGATTATACTTGCACTGAACTTGTTGAACTTATCTGTTCTTGGATGAGATGATTTCCAAAACTGGTCGAGTGACCTATTTATAGCAATATATTCTCAACTGATCTCGTAAGAAGTGGAAGAAGTGGAAGAGTGGGAGTGTGGAGTAAGTGGGGCAAGTCTTGCGCCTAATATTAGGGAAGAATGAACCGCCCACTACCTTATCCCATCTTCTCAGCAACGTTCGCACGACTTAGTTTTCTTTCCCGTTAAGTGATTGTGCCGTTGCAATCACACGTGCCGTAGACCGCCAAACCAAAACCCTAAAGAATATCCCCCCATGTAACTAAATCTTGATTCTCGTAAGATTTGTTAAATATTTGTTATTTGTTAAGTCAAAGTTGACTAGTGCAAGTCGTACCAATTACTGGTAAACTTAGGACTTTGCGATAAGATAGAGATTTAAGCGATAAGCTTTGAATATCTCTTTGAGATTTGGTTTAAGGATTGAGCCGGGCAATCGCCATTTAAACCAATGAGATAAATCTAAGGGTTGAGCTAGCAACCGCCATTTAGATAAGATAAGATAAGTCATCTAAGGGTTGAGCTAGCAACCGCCATTTAGATAAGATAAGTCTAAGGATTGAGCTATGCAATCGCCAATTAGACTGAGAGGATTTCAGCAACTCTCTGTGGCAATAGTCAAATAAATACGACTTTCGACTTGCCATAAATAAGGGAAATTGGTTTGTGGCATGTAATGCACCAATTCCCTGAATAATAAAGACATATGATTGTCCAAAATAATATGAATCATAGCCATGAGCCATGATTAAGAATTATAGCACTGATTTATAGAAGCAAGTCCATAATCAGGAAAAACAGACGAATGATGCTATCACGGCGTAGCCATCATCAAGAATGCATAAGCATTGCCAATTCAAAACCTAAAGATAGGCCACAACAATTATAATAAGCCATGTTGCATGGCATAATAATCTTATTAAGAAGTTAGGCATAGGCGTAAAGAGATAAGCCATAACATTTATGTTATTTTCGGATTTCTGAACAGCTTGCATGTTATCCATTCATTAAATCGCCCAGGCCAGCCTATTTTAGATAAAATTCCGAATTTTTAGTATGTTATAGAGGACTCACAGAGTAAAATATCTCGTGAAGGAAGCACCCCCTAATTGTTCACGGATTGGGCTGTAAAAATCACGCATCAAAGAAATACGTGAGCTGTCAGATTTCCGAACTTGATTAGGAAACTAGAGTATTATGGACTCAATAAAA
>JAJJMA010000275.1:6872-23308 GCA_023529015.1 Papaver nudicaule
AACCAGGAACCTTATCATTCCATATTTCCCTTCATCTTTTTCCTAATCTGAGCCACTTCACAACCCAGCATCCAACAGAGGCATAAACATTAGACACAACTGTACAATCTACATTTCTTTGACTTTACAACATTTCCATTAGGTTCAAATGGCATAATTCCAAAACCTCGTAAGCTTTTTATTTTTTCCAAATAACCAGCTCTTCCAAGTACATCAGTCACAGAAGCATAACTAGCTGAAAATTGGTGTACATTTTTCACTGAATCCAAGTAGTTTAATCCAGAATTCACTAACCCAGCATGGCTGTAGGCAGAAAAACCTCCAGTAACTGCAACCCCATCAGGTTTAACGTCTTCCGGTAGCATCACTTCGAAAATTTCAAGAGCTCGTCCGGAAAATCCATTAACAGCATAAGCACAAACCATCGAAGTCCCTGTACAATGGTAAGGATCGCTGACGAAGTTAAAAGAACGAATTGCAGAATATACATACCTGCACTTTTTCGTGCATTGCTTACAGACGAGAAATTATCCAATCATCTCCATAAACTTGAGTAGCTTCACTAATTGCAGCCAAATTAGCAGAAAATAAACTTAAAACACCAGGCAAAACTAGTTCACTGGGTTCGAACTTAAATGAAGCATCTTTTTCACGAGTTTCATGGCTTCGTATGCATTCCCTTCTTGTCCACAACCTACAGTAAATCAGTATTCACTCCATCGATCACCTCACGAGCTTCCTGCAAATACCCATTCATCGCACACACACATATCGACAACCAAACTACACAAGGACGTCAAAATCAAACAATAACTTCATAACAATCCCCTGAATTTGCTCAACCACTTCACAAAAACTGATAATCCATGAATGTTACACTAAAACCAATTTCACCAAAAGAACCTCAAACAAAATTCTACTTAACCATACAATGGAGCATTTTTCCGATCACAATATCATTAAACTAAGCAATACCAATAAAAGTTGTATGGTCAGGTCTTACCAAATCAACAAACCCACTTCTCATTATATACACAAGTTACAGCATTTCATCAGACAAAAAATATGCATCAGTAAAAGAAATAGAATTGCAGACCACGAGAGATACTAAAGGAAATCAAATTTGTACAGTTAATTCTGAACATCATTTCAACCTCTGTAATGACTTTCAAAGCCGTATACATGTAATTGTGGAGCTATTGATCCCTATGCAAATTCAGTCACTCTCTCTTTCTCTAGTCTTTCCGAAGATTCGAACTAGTTAAAGAATTACGATTCTGCTACATGTGGGACTTGTTTACGAATTAAAAACCATTTCAGTACTACACATTCGATCCATACCAAGAAGACATAATCTGTCGTCGTAGACATCCACATACCCAAATGCATCTGAGCCTGGTGGACACTCTAGTGCAGCCTCAAGAACCCTATGGTGAACCCCATGTGAATCGATAGAGTGTCCACCTTTGTGGTCGTGACCTGCTAAGCATACCTTGACACAGTCATACCTGTGAATAATCTCCATCACTTCATCATAATTCCAACAAAGGGCTGTCTTACTGGACGCGCCAGGATCTAAGGGCAAATGGCAACACACAACAACCTTCTGTTTCTTGTGAGTTGCGTCCTGAAGTATCTCGTCAAGCCACTTCAACTGTCCTTGGCTGATACCACCATTAAACTTCATGAACCTTCTCTCAAGTCCCACTAATCCAGATGGACTGTTCTTATCTGTATTTGGATTCTTCTCTTGCAGAACCTTCAAAGCCTGCAGCGTTTTCGGGTGATCATGAGGCCAACCAATAGCACTGATGTCATACCCATCTAGAACCACAAATCTGTACTCTGGGGTTGGAGAAAACTCGTAGTATGCAGAACCATCCATAGTTGGTATCTTCAACAACGGAAGCAGGTCCTTGCGAGGAAGGTTGTAAAGGCAATGATTCCCAATCATGTGGTGGACACAACCATCGAATTTCTCAAATTCAGAAACGACTTTCTCAACAGCATTCAAAGAATCCTCTTTGGGGCAATAACCATCAACAATATCTCCTAGATTGACTGCAAATTTGAGTTTAGTACCTTGGTTGTTCCAGTTTGTAACAGCCCTTTGCAGAACTAACATGCTGTGCCTGTAGTACCTAGGAACACCAAGGTACGACCGGCCATCAGGAATATCAGCATACTGCACATCAGAGATGACTCCGAAAGAGAATAGTGGCTGCTTCCCTTGCATTGCCAGATCCCACTAATTAAGAGTTAACCTGTATTTCAATCAATCAATCAATCAATATTCTCTCCTCCTCCTTGAATTTGATTTCTGATTTTCTATTAACTTACAAGACCATTTCCTGAGAAAATATTGGTTTTTTTTTTCTCAGCAGAAACTAAAACAACCAAGCAAAAACAGAAACCCACCTATAAAAAGTTAAAAAAAATTCAAAATCAAAATCTTACTAAAATAAGAACTAAAGGTCTAGCAATCATAATAACAACTAAAGGTTTCTGTTGAGACAGCTGATAATTGTTGAACTGTATTACATTCAATCTTCACTGCATTATTCATTCATACAACATTCATATTGACATCAATTTTAGACAACCCATCAAAAAAAAAAAAATCAAATTTAGACAAAAACCTATTTCCTAATTGATAAAAGCAATGAATACAAATAAAAGGGAAAAATTAACTTTTAGTAACTTACTTGTTTCAGATCGAGAAAGAGATTGGAGAATTGGGTTTCTTCAATATAATTGACTGATATTTTTATAGAAAATTGGAGAGAATTCAGTCTCTGAAGCGAGCGAATAAAGAAGTCTGATTGATTGTTGGAAGGAAATAGAAAAAAATTCCTCTAAAAGAATGTGGGCCGGCGGGCCTAACATAACATTACTTGATGGATTAGCCCTTAACTGGCTCGTCTGCAGCTCATCTCAGGTGAGCTTTTTGGTCAAAAAATTTAGGTAGGGGCCGGGACAGAATTCTGGGTCCTAGTTCAGATTTTTTTAAGTCACGGCGGAGGGAGCAGTTTCAATCGAAATGTTGGTTTTATGTCAAGCACCTTCACTTATCACGAGAACTTTCAAGTTGAACAGACTCAAGTCTTAAGATAGGAGACAAGCCGAGCTTAAGGTAGTTGAAGAAACTCTCCGGAAGACGTACGCTCCAAGGCGAACCTGAATGTCTAAGTATTTTTTCAACTGTTGTAGACATCTTCCTAGCCTTCCAAACATCTCATGAAAGAACAGTACCATAGCAAAAATGTCGGGAGTTGTTGTTAGTGTACAACCAACCCAGTATGCTACAGTTGAGATGCAACCAGAATAGGCTCTAGTTAACAGATAAAGATCAAACTATTCGCAATTCTTAGTGGTCGTTTAAGGAACGTACAGATCAATATTTCTTGTTGCAGTCATAAAAACACACAAAATATTAGTAAACCTTATAGCATGCCTACAAGCAGAAAGAACTTCAAATGCTAGGCTTGTGCATTTCGATAACATCACTCTGAAACTTCTAGAGCTCGTCCGTAAAAACCATTAAAAGCACAAACCATTGAAGTCTCTGCAAAAACTTGAGTATTTCTGACAAAGCTAACCAACCCGCTTCAATTGCAGGTCCATGAACTTGAGCAGCTTCATTAATTGCACCAAAATTAGCAATAGAACTTAAAACACCCGCCAATACCAGTTGAAGCATCTTTCGCAGAAGTTTCAGGCCTTCCTTTCCACCCCCTTCTTGTCCACAACTTACAATCACTTTGTTCTAATGTGCACATTCAGTATACTGCATCGCAGTTTCACGAGCTTCCTGCAAATAACCATTGATAACATACATATCAACAAGCAAACTAGCCACAAGGACATCAGAATCAAATCCCCTGAATTTGCTCAACCAAATCACAAAAACATGCGGAGAATAAACCAAGAATTGTCTACTGAAACCAATTTCATCATAATTACTAAAACAACCTCAAACCAAACAATCCGTATACGGTTCAGTTGCATCACAGTTCCTCACCTAAACAGGTCCGCAGAGTGCAAATGCAACATATAAAAAGACAGGTGATATTATTCAACTACCAGACGAAATTGTGTTCGATGAACTGAATTCAAAGTGTGTTTGGATACTTCTCTGAACTCTACCAGAAATTTAACTGGAAACCCCTGACACCTCATTAAAACAGAAAACAAGCATGGAACCATCCAAAAGGGAGCAAAAAATAAAGAAGGGAACAAAGCTAACGCAGGATATCATAGTCTGAATTTGAAAATAGAATGCAAAAGTAGATATTCAGGATAAGAAAAGTAAACATGGATGAACTAGAATTAAACAGTGACATAATGAATAAATCCAGAGGAATTCTTAGACCATTTCTGCTAATAGATCATTAAAGTCAATGACTTTAAATATGAGTTGAAATATGACAATGGGATCTTAATTCTCAGTTTCACATACATTACCATCCAAGATCGAAGTGTCGCTCCAACAGACTGGTGGAAGTACTGTCGGCCTTGGCCTAAAAAGAAATGTTGCGAAATACATGCGATAAACAGAGGGTAGATTGCTGCCTCGGAAAGAAGGATGACAAAGTTGTTCGTATGCCCTGGTTCTGGTGTTGTAGGTCCAAAAGTAACTATTGTAGCCGAGGATAACCACATTTTTGTCAAATGGATTGAAACCAACAACTCTAATTTTTGTAATCAAATCAACTGATGTTGCTCCACCAAACAACCTAGATTCTATTTCCGCTAACATATCATTAAATCCATTATCCTTGTGCAACAGATACCAGTCTTCCTCAAGCACCCAAACACTCAAACTTCTGTCTGTATCTTTCACTATAGCATAACAGATCAATCCTTCTGACTCCCCAAGACATCGACCCTGACCCATAACCCTGACTTGGTCAGGCATATTAATCAACCTGCATTCAATGTCCCAGGTTCCACAGTTGGTGTTTCCATTAACACTGAAAGCTAGAATTTTGTTGCTTTTCTTTTGAAACCAATAGAAAACACCATTATGGGTAAAACGATTATCAGAAAGGGAGTATTTCCAAGTAACCTCTACAGGACATGAAACATCATAAGTATTCCATTCACCCAAATCAGAACAAAACATTTCGACTTTAAATTCTTTTGCCGCACCTTCAAACTTCAGTATATGGATAACCTTATAACTCGCACAAATGAGTGATGACGGAAAACATTCATTGCATATCAAACCGGTCACCCCATTGTATTTTGTTGGCCTTTGAGGAAGTAAAATCGATTTCTGGGTGAGTGGATTGCAAACGTATGATAAAGTAACCCGATAAGATAACTTCATAGAGCAAAGAACCAAACCATTACTTGAACTTTTGAGGAATAATTCTTTACTTTCCCCATCATTACTGTTTGGAAAATTTTGATTTAGGAAACTAAAAGAAAACCCACTTTGATGATGATTGATAAATTGTGAATGTGAATCAGGATATGCAAATGTAAAATTTCTTCTCATTAATTCGTTATTTTGGGGGTCTCTAGCATAACCAATTAATGCCCATGGGAGTGATAGATGGTTGATTTGATGCCACTTTTTAATGAAATTAGGGTTTGAGAGAATTGAAAACCAAACCTTGGCAACACACCTGAATCTGAAGATTGCGGAAAGAGAAAGATGAAGAAATATCTCAAACCAAACATCATCTGCTACATCCATCTTCTTCGTTGTAAAATCTGTCAGTCTAGGGCACTGACTTCTCTTTCACAAAACAAAGCTTAATTCACTCAAATTGGGTTCAATTGAATCCGTTTTTGCTTAAAGAGTCTCCGCTATGAATCTTTTCTGTTCTTCAAGATTTCAATGAGATTTGAACTGCAGATGGTGAAGGTGATTTGGATTTGAGAATGTAACTGTGATTCTTTCTGGGGGAAAAAATGTTTTCCTTGTAGGTTTTCTGCCAGAAGCCACATGGGCCTTGCTTGGAGTTTGGGTATTGTATTCGATGGGCCAAACTTTAGTTGATGAAATAGACACGCCGCATGCGCTACCTGGGTATGTGTACCATCACAAGTCAAGTGCATTGCACGTCGGCTACAACAAATATCTTTTTCGTTCGCATTTCGGAAAAAATATGACATGTTATTACAAATTTGTAAAAATGATTAATAATAATTAAGAAATTATTTGACCAACAATAATTTAGCAGTCAACCTATCACATGAGGACATCTGTACATGTTCCGGGAAGATTCGGTGCAACCCCATTTCTTGATGACGGAGCAGAGTGGGTAACGGCATCAGCCAACAACTACAACTCGTTGATTTGCCTCTGTTGAGCTAGGCTCTGGATACACCAACGCTCTAATGTGAGAGTTCGTCTTAGTAGCCAGTTTTTTTTTTTTTTGAAATTGGGATTGTATTAAAAAGAAAACTGTACACTAATTACAGAAAAGCTCTCAACTCAATGGATGAGGAGAAGCAGATAAGAAACAGAGCAAAAAAGAAACTCTACAGACAACTAAAAAAAAATACAGGGACTCACAGACAACTAAGGAGGTTGCCTAGTGAAGATGGTATCCCAGTTAAACATCCAGTCTGCAAACGGATGCGCAACCTCTGGGTTGAAAACCTTTGTCCAAGAAAAGACAGTTGCCTTAATACCACACACTACCTGATCTTCCGTTTGAGTTTTATGTGAAAAAATCATGTTATTCCTCTCTTTCCACACCTGCCATAACGTAGCATGCATAAGATACTTCCATATTACGGCCCCCGAACCAACAAAGCTTTCCTTTGGCCAATTATCCACCAACTCCTTCAAGGTACCAGGCAATACTCAAATCCAGCCTCTGAGTACAGGTACAATTGATCTCCACACTGACCTTGTAAAGCTGCACTCCAAGAATAGGTGTGTGACTGTTTCTGGAGTTGTATTACACAGCCCACATAATCCTGATGTCGCAATCCCCCTCTTGGCTAGATTATCCCTGGTTCCTACCTTGTTTAGGTAGGCTTGCCAAACAAAAAAGCAAATCCTCAAAGGTATATTGGTATACCAGAGAAAAGCATTGTTGACACATGGTGTGGCCTCAATCATCATTCCCTCCTTCAGTAGCCAAATATAACAGTCCTTCACTGTGAACTCTCCAGTTTGAGTTTTCCATCTAACAGCACTTCGGGTAGAGAAAAAAATGGTAGGGTCATTCCCAAGCTTAAGCAACATACTACACAGTTCAGTTACTTCAGCACTCTATAACACCCTTTTAAAATTTATACTCCACTCCATACGACCAGCAGTGGTGACATGAGCTTGTAAGGTACCTTCTTTGTTCGCTGCTACCTTTGCCAGGAGTGGGTAAGATGTTGCGAAAGACACATCCCCACACCATACATCATGCCAGAAAGAGAAACCACCTCCATCACCTAACTGAATGTCACAGTTCTTCGCAAACATTGTAGCAAACTTAGAAATCACCACCCAGCAGTTCGAGCCATAAGTCACCTGTAACGGTTGAGCAAAGAAAAACGATTGATTGATATGGAACTTACACACTATAACCTGAACCCAGAGACTTTCTTTTTCTGTAGTAAAAAGCCACAGCCATTTTATAAGCAAAGTGTTATTCATAACTTCCAGGTTCTTTATGCCTAAACCTCCATGATCAAAAGGCTTTAGAAGTTGAGGCCAAGCTACCCAATGAATCTCATCTGCTCCATCTGTTTTACTCCAAAGAAATTTTTTGATCTTACTCTCTAGTTGTAGAATACCTTTTGGAGCTTGTAGTAAAGTGAAGAAATATATGGGCAAGCCAGAGAGAACTGACTGTACCAAAGTCATTCTACCACCCTTTGAAAGCCATCTTTTCAGCCAAGAGTTCAACCTACGGTCGAACCTTTCTAAAACCGGATCCCAAATATGTTGAGCTTTATAGCTAGGCAAGCCTAGGTACGTTATTGGGAGAGTATCTGTTTTACACCCTAGTCTTTGTGCCCAAATGTGCAGATCCGCTACTTCTCCAACAGCTACCAGTCTAGTCTTGTTTCCATTGACTTTTAAACCTGAAACAACTTCAAAGCACCGTAAAGTAGTGAACAGATTATAACACTGAGTCCAGTTTGCCTCTAAGAAAACAATCGTATCATCCGCATATTGAAGATGGGAGATAGATCTAGTTGGTGAGTAGTTGAAACCTCTAATCAAATCAAGTTCCTCCGCCTTATTAAGCAACTTGCTTATACCCTCCATAGCAATATTAAACAAAAGAGGTGATAGTGGATCACCCTGCCGCACTCCTCTGCTACTCCTTATTTTACCGAAGACACTACCATTTATAATAACCGAAAAAGAAACTGAAGAAACACACGTATGTATCCACTTCCTCCACTTCAAACCAAAGCCCATAGCTTTCAGAATTGAATCCAAGTACGTCCAACACAACCTATCAAACGCTTTCTCCAAGTCAAGCTGCACAATCAAACTGTTACTTCCATCTCTGAGTTTAATGTCAACTAGCTCATTAGCGATGAGAGCACCATCATGAATTTGTCTTCCTTTGATAAACGCTGCCTGATTGAAAGAGATCACCTTCTCAATAACTCCTTTTAGCCTATTAGTCAGAACCTTTGCCACAATCTTGTAGATACTAGACAGTAAACTGATTGGTCTATAATCCTTAATTGTTTCTGTTTGATTTCCTTTTGGTATTAGAGCAATGTAAGTGATGTTTATCAAACCAGAAAAAGAGTGGAACTCCTGCAAAACAGAAAAAACGTCAGTTTTAATAAAATCCCAACATCTTTTGAAGAAGATGATAGGATATCCATCAGCTCCAGGTGCCTTTTGTTGACCCAAACTCTTAACAGCTTCCCAAACTTCATCTTCCAAGAAAGCTTTCTCAAGTTCATCCCTCTCCTCAGAAAAGATTTTTTGTAAAACAATCCTCATTCATCAAAGGTCTGATGTCAAAATCCTCCTTGAACAAAGTAGAATAGAAATCGATAATATTACTCTTGATGTCTTCCCTTTACACCATAGCATTGCCATCTTTATCTTTAAGACACATGATTCGATTAGATATTTTCCTCGAGCTAGCATATTGATGAAAGAAATCCGTATTTTTATCTCCCAAACGTATAAAAGTTTGCCTAGACTTTTGACGTGCAGATCTTTCCTTCATGAGAATCACTCGATTCAATTGAGCATTGAGTTGTGTTCGTTCATCAACTTCAGCTGAAGTCAAGTTTCTCACTTCCTCAATCAGCTTGAGAATATTGAGATCTTCAGTAATGTCGGAGATATTAGTGTCAACATGGCCAAAATTCTCCTTCACCCACAATTTAATCTTCTTGTTGAGCATTTGAAGCTTCCTCCAAAGCATATGACTTGGTGTCCCCTCAACATGCATATTAGACCAACACTCACGCACCATGTCAATGAAACCTTGAATGGCAAACCACATAGTCTCAAAACGAAAAGGAGGTGGCCCCAAACCCTCATCAAAGCTCTCAAGCAACAAGGGAGTATGATCAGAAGTAGTTTTATTAAGAGCCATTTGTACCACATCCGGAAGTTCTGAAGCCAGTCTTGTGATAATAGAAATCTATCTATTCTTGTCATAACTGGAGATGGTAGTTGTGCATTAGTCCAAGTGAATAGAGCTCCCTGTAGAGGTAAATATACTAATTCATATTCATCAATGAAATCAGTAAAAGCCTGCATACATGAAGTTAATACTGTACCGCCCCTTTTTTCACTTGGAAAACGAATGACATTAAAATCCCGTGCCAAAATCCATGGCAAAACTTGGAGATTTCTTACGTAGGCTAACTCCTCCCACAAATCTTATAAGTTGGATTATTTGGGCCATACACAACAGTGAAAAACCAGCTGAAAGGGTCTCCTCTATGCTTCACAACCATAGAGAAAGTATACACACCAGGAAAGACGTTGTCAACCTCGAAATCAGCTTTCTTCCAGAAACAAACAATTCCTCCAGAGGCACCAATTGAAGGTAAGTAATTATAATCAAAAGTCCTTGTGTCACATAATTCTGAAGCTTCATTATATGTAAAACTCTCTTTCTTTGACTCTTGAAGACAGATGAAATTCGCCTTTGACGAATGTATCATTAGCTTAACCGCAGCTCTCTTAAGCAAATTCTTATAAGCAAATTCTTTATAGGTGGTGTTCCCTGAGCAATTTCATCCTTACCAATTCTATTGCAGACTTGTAGGGAATCCGGTATGCAATGGTGGTATTTCAAATACAAATTTCTGTCAAGCAATATAAGCGAACAATTTCATCCATATAAGCAATTAATTGATTCCATATAAGCAAGCAATGAAAAAACCCTACAGCACCAGTTTGGCTAAATGTGGAACATATCCTAATGGTCAAAGGGCCAGCCCTGCAACTTGCGAATGTGCCTTTCTCCATTAATGGGATTCCATTCCATTCTGCTTCTATAACCATAATTGTCTGTTTACTACGGCGTGATTTAGGTATCTCGTCAGTGCAATACCTTATGGCCAAAAAAAGTATGAGGTCGATGTAAACACAATGATTATGGTGCAAAAGAAATGTGATTAACATGATAATGGCAGGAAAATGAAATGTATATGTATATTAGACATACTAATCAACCAAAAATAACTCTTGGTAAGTAAGGGGCACACCTCTTTTAGCCTACTATGCTCTCTATTTTTCCATAAATTCTTATCTGGTTTCTGTACTCATGATCCTGCAATGTTTGCTCATCTAGGTGCCTGGGAATGAAATTTTATTAACGATGATGAAACAGTAAAAATGGAGTTTTAAGAACTCCTGTCAAAAGAAATGTGATTAGCATGATAATGGCAGGAAAATGAAGTTTATATGCACATTAGACATGCATAGAGAGTTGCAGACATCCGCACATTTGTATGCTACTTTAATAAAATTTCAAAAGCAATGGAATTGAATTAAGGAGACCCTTCTATTCTAAAGCTAAATTCCTACTGTGTGATCTCAAATCAAGAAAAGATACTGATAAAGATATCCAAGAGTACATTTGTATAATCTAAAAGATGACTAAGCTGACCGTTAGACTGAATCTTATGGTAGATTTCCATGAAAATTTGCTTTTTTCTAACCTGATAAAGGCTTCAAAACATTTGTCTCTAAAAATTGAGTCAAAACGGAGATATTCACTTGAAGGATCCAATAATGTAAACACAACCATACTAAGGTTAATACTATTTGTACAGCTAGCTAAGAAAGCAAGGAGATAGAATGTCTAATATTAAGCTGACCCATGCATTTTGTTAGAATGAAAAATATGCCATTCAAACAGTATAAGTTTTGGTAGAACCATACCAAACTAAAAGCCAGAAGTTCATCATATACTGTGTATATTCTACATACTCCTTAAAGCCAAACCTCATGCCTACATCCTCGAGACGATTCTTTGTATATATATCCTACCCACACTTTGGCATCTCCACTCCATCCCTTCTCTTAAGTTCAAATTTCTTTCTTCTTATAAGCTTTTATACCCATTTTTTGTCTAACCCTTCTCCTATATTCAAAGCTCTATTCGTGCTCCCTATCTTCAAGGTAGAACGTTCTACGCAACGAATGTTGGACTTCCTGTTGCAATCTTCTCCCTCGATAGGCGTCTCTCTGTAAAGGATAAACTAACAGCGCGAGTCTTAAGCTAAGTTAGAGTCAGAAACTGTCGCACCTAACTAGCTAAGATAACTCCTAGTATTTCTGCATTTATTTTGAAAAGATAAAAACCTTAACTAACTATGTACCAAACTCTAATTGTAAACAGTATAAATATCAAATGAATTCTCCACAAGAAAGTGTGGAAGATTGAGCTGCAATTATCTCTTTGTCTTGGTATCACGCCAGACGATCCTCAACCACGCTAACCACATATTCTTCCCACCTTTTCAATGGCAGAAACATCAACTCTTCATTCTGTCCATTTCAATCACCTCATCACTGTTAAGTTAACAGATACCAATTATCTGCTCTGGAAAACCCAATTTTTACCAGTCTTAAAAGGTTACAAACTTATCAAGTATGTGGATGGTACTCAGAAACCACCACAAACAATCCCAAGCACAACAGAAGGACAGCCAAATACACCAAACCCTGAGTTTGCAACATGGGAGGAACAAGATCAGCTCTTGCTTGGCTGGCTTTTATCCTCTCTGATAGAAGGAGTACTAGGACGTGTTTCAGGCCTTGACACATCAAGAGAAGTCTGGCAGGCCTTAGAAAAACGATATGCTCCAAAATCAAAAGCACATCAGATGCACTTGAAAAGACAACTACAAAATCTAAAGAAAGGTAACAGTTCGATGCAAGATTATTTCTCTAAATCTAAGAAGTTATTTGATGCTCTTGCAGCATCAGGCAATTCACTCTCAGAAGAAGTTATTCAATTGTGACATCTCTAAGCACAGTTGAAACTGTTGATATGGATATGTTTATGGCTCATCTCTTGACATACGACATGAGGCTAGAACAACAGTTCTCTTTGCTCCAACAACCAATAGCCAATGTTGCCTCCTCATCAGCTCCAAGGCCTTACCAAAGGCAAGATCAGAGAAGGTACCAGAATAATCGCTATCCAAATCAGCAAAATCGTCAGCCAAGGATGAACAATCAACCAGCAGAAGATCAGGGAGAAGGACCATGTCAGATCTGTACCCGTAAGAACCATGATGCGTTACATTATTGGTTTCGCTTTAAGCAGAATTTTGTTCCGAGAAAGCAAAGACAACCTGCATCCTATATTGCCTTTCCTGGTGCTCATCATGACAATATCTGGGTCACAGATACTGGTGCTACTCACCATCTCACAGCAAATCTCAACAACATGAACATCAGTCATGAGTATGATGGAACTGAACATGTTCAAGTTGGTAATGGTAACCAGTTGCAAATACAAAACGTTGGTAATGCCTCATTTACTCATAATAAGAGATCTTTTCATCTAAACAATATTTATCATGTTCCACAGATCAAGGCAAATCTGTTATCTGTCTCTAAGTTTTGTAGAGATAATAATTTTTTCTTT
The DNA here is from genome assembly GCA_023529015.1 of Papaver nudicaule. Classification (NCBI taxonomy): domain Eukaryota; kingdom Viridiplantae; phylum Streptophyta; class Magnoliopsida; order Ranunculales; family Papaveraceae; genus Papaver; species Papaver nudicaule. The sequence continues at coordinate 19,931 of JAJJMA010000275.1, forward strand.
GAGTTCCACTCTTCTTTTTTTGTTGTAAAGGACTGCCACACGAGGAAAACCATGTTGCAAGGCAAAATTGAGAATGGGCTCTACATATTTGACGGTGTACGAGAGATAAGCTTCCCTTACTCAGCTGCACTATTGTCTGAATCAGTTCCATTGTGGCACCAACGTCTTGGTCATCCTATGCTGAGAACAGTCTTTAAAGTTATTAAGAACTTTTCCCTTCCAGCATCAAATAAAGAGTTTGAGTTCTGTCATTCTTGTCATGTCAGTAAGAGCAAGAAACTCCCCTTTCCAGTTAGCAATACTTTGATTGATAAGCCTTTGAGCTTAGTTGTGTCTGATCTTTGGGTCTCACCTCATGTTTCTAGAAATGGATATCGTTATTATCTTTTATTACTTGATGTCTATTCCCATTACACTTGGATATATTCTCTAGTGCGTAAATCAGATGCACTACCTATGTTCATTCAATTCAAGAAGCTTGTAGAAAATCAGACAGATCACAAAATAAAGGTTTTTCAGTCTGACAATGGTGGTGAATACAAGAAATTCACTGCTTTCCTAAATGAATCAGGGGTAATACACAGATTTTCTTGTCCTCATACATCTCCACAAAATGGCATAGCTGAACGTCGAATCCGACACATCACTGAATCAGGTTTAGCACTTCTCTTTCATGCATCCATGCCAAAAGCCTATTGGTCAGAAGCATTTACAACTGCATGCTATCTGATAAACAGATTACCTGCCTCTCAAACTCAGCTTACTCACCTCTAGAAATCTTGTATAACAAACAACCAGATTGCTCTTTCCTAAAGGTGTTTGGATGTCTATGCTATCCATGTCTCAGACCCTACAATGCAAACAAGTTAGAACCGAGATCATTACCTTGTGTCTTTATAGGGTATATCAGTTTACATAAAGGCTACTTATGTCTTCACTTAACTACACATCGTTTTTATATCTCTCGGCACGTCAGATTTGAAGAAACAAGCTTCCCATTTGCAGCCAAGCAACATGTATGTACTTCTGATAGTTCACAGAGAAATACTACAACTAAGATTTTTACTTCACCACCATTCTATGTTCCCATTACTTCAGTTGTACAAAGTTCTACTCCAGAACAGTCCCATGAGCTGCTTATATCGTCTCCTACACCATCAGTAAATGCAACACCAGAATCACCACAATTCAGTGAGTCAGTTGCAATTGAATCAGTTGAGCCAGTTGTGAATTCTTTTCAACCTGAAACTACACAGCAGCAGGAAGTTCTGTCTCAACATCCAATGAGGACAAGGGCTAAAGATGGCATCAGTAAACCAATCAAAAAGCTTACTTTGATGGCTACAAAACATCCTATGGAGTCTGATGAATTTATGGAGCCGGCTAACTATACTGAAGCTTCCAAAGATCCAAAATGGCGGCCTCCAATGGATTCAGAAATAAATCCTCACATAAGAAATGAAACATGGACTTTGGTTCCATATAAACTTGGTATGAATGTCATCGGTTGTAAGTGGGTTTTCCGTGTTAAACAGAAATCTGATGGTAAAATGGATCGCCGTAAAGCACGATTAGTTGCAAAAGGTTTTAACCAACGAGAAGGTGATGATTATGGTGAAACTTTTTCACCTGTGATGAAAACCTTGCACTATCAGGTTGGTGTTATCCATAGCTGCTTCAAATAACTGGAGCTTAAAACAATTGGATGTGCAGAACGCGTTTTTACATGGTGTTCTTGAAGAAGAGGTCTATATGAAGCAACCTGCAGGCTATGTGGATGAGAATTTTCCTACACATGTCTGTAAACTCAACAAATCTATCTACGGATTGAAGCAGGCGCCCAGAACTTGGTACTCTAAACTCATCTCTCACCTAATTGAGTTGGGATTCAAGGGTTCAATTGCAGACAGTTCTCTGTTTGTGAAGCAATCAAAGGAAGGAATTACTTATGTTTTGGTTTACGTAGATGATATTATAGTCACCGGATCAAATGACACTTTAATCTCTAATCTTATAAATGATCTCAGTTCTGTTTTTGCAGTGAGAGATGTTGGTGACTTGAACTACTTCCTAGGAATTTCTGTTATTAAGAAAGGAAGCTCCATATTTTTAAGTCAGAAGAAATACATATCTGATTTAGTGAAGAGAACCAAAATGGATGGGGCAAAGCCGGTCAGCATGCCATTACAAGCTAATGTCAGAGTTGAAAGAGTTGGCACAAAGAAGTTTGAAGACCCAACTTTGTACAGAAGTGTAGTTGGAGCACTACAATATCTGCATCTAACTAGGCCTGATATAGCAGTAGCCGTAAACAAGGTCTGTCAGTAAATGCATGAACCATATGAAGAACATTGGGAGTTGGTGAAGAGAATCTTAAGGTATCTGAAACACACAGTTGGCTATGGTCTCACAATAAAAGGTTCAGCAGACAAGACCTTACATGCGTATTCTGACTCAGATTGGGCAGGTAGTTTGGATGACAGAAGATCAACAAGCGGCTATTGTATTTACTATGGGGGTAATCTTATATCCTGGAGTGCAAGAAAACAACGAACAGTGTCTAAATCAAGTACTGAGGTTGAGTATAGAGGAATTGCTATTGCTACATCAGAGCTAATTTGGATTCAGTCGTTGCTCAAGGAACTGGGAATTACAGTTGCATCACCGTCTCTGTGGTGTGACAATCTTGGCTCCACCTATCTAACTATCAATCCAGTATTTCATGCACGTACAAAGCACATAGAAATTGATTATCATTTTGTACGGGAGAGAGTAGCCAATAAGCAGTTGGAGGTGAAGTTTATATCATCAAAAAAGATCAGTTGGCAGATATTTTTACGAAGGGTTGTCATCTGTACGCTTTTGTTATCTGCGAGACAAGTTGCACATAAGAAACTCATGTACAGCTTGAGGGAGGATGTAAAGGATAAACTAATAGTGCGAGTCTTAAGCTAAGTTAGAGTCAGAAACTGTCGCACCTAACTAGCTAAGATAACTCCTAGTATTTCTGCATTTAGTTTGAAAAGATAAAAAACCCTAACAAACTATGTACCAAACTCTAATTGTAAACAGTATAAATATCAAATGAATTCTCCACAAGAAAGTGTGGAAGATTGAGCTGCAATTATCTCTGTCTTGGTATCACGCCAGACGATCCTCAACCACGCTAACCACATATTCTTCCCACCTTTTCAATGGCAGAAACTTCAACTCTTCATTTTGTCCATTTCAATCATATCATCACTGTTAAGTTAACAGATACCAATTATCTGCTATGGAAAACCCAATTTTTACCAGTCTTAAAAGGTTACAAACTTATCAAGTATGTGGGTGGTACTCAGAAACCACCACAAACAATCCCAAGCACAACAGAAGGAC
>JAJJMA010000276.1:0-10514 GCA_023529015.1 Papaver nudicaule
AAAATTTTCATGGAGTAATCTCAACTTGAAAATATATTTTATAGTATTTCTACTAGCGACTTGAACAACCACCATACCAGGAATGAATTCCTGATATCAACTGCATGCCTCACACATACAAGTCTTAGTGTGAGGATGCATCCCCTAACTGCAGTTAAGCAGTTGGAGTGTGAGTACTAGACTCACACGGGGTGTGGTTGCTAGAGACTGATTCGGGTTGAGAGTTTTTCTTACCCTTGTCATTTCCTCTTGAACCTTCCACGTTTTTCATCGCTCCCTTGAATTGCTTCAGGGCTTGGTTCATTCTATCCATATCGGCTTGAAGCTTGTATACAGCTTTCCTATTTTCCTTAAGGAGCCGACACATTCCCTGGACATGTCCAGATTTGCCACAGTACTGGCATTTCTTGGAAGGATTTTTACCCTGAGGGTTAGCTTTCTCAGGTACACCTTTATGTTTTTCATTAGATGGAGGACCGGATCCAGCCATTATGAAAGTACTGTTTTTGGTGTATGTGTTACTATTGAACCCTAATCCATTGGTATTCCCAAAGGCTTTTTGACCAAATAACATTGCTGCTACTTTATCTGAGCTACCAGATAACCTTTGGAGATCATCCTTTAGGGTATCAATTTCTTTATCCTTTAGGGATAAAGTTAAGGGAGATCATCACTTAATTTCTTAAGTTCTTGATTTTTCAGGAGAAGGGTTTTCTCTACCTTTTCAAGATCAGATTTTAACTGATATTTTTCTTGAACAAGGTTCTCGCTCTTGTTGATCAACTGATGAATTAAAATGTTTTTCAAATCATCATGTTTAGATCGTTCATCTGAAGTCCCTGCCATTAAAGTCGTTCCTCCATGATCTAATTCGAATTCATGCTGGTCAGGCATATCATCGAATCGAGCGGAGAGAGCATTATCCCTTTTGAAGTATTCCTTACTAGGGCAAACGTCTTTCATGTGTCCAAAGCCTCGACACTTGAAACATTGCACTTCAGCTAGATCATCCTCATCCCTGTCAGGATTAGGTTTCAAAGCTGGTAAGGGTCTTCTACCCCTGAATTACCTGTCTCTTCTAGATCTGAGAAGATCTTTCAGCTGTTGTGTAATCAGAGACAGTTCAGTGTCCACTTCTTCATCGTCAGGGTCTTCGCACTCATCTGCCCAAGACGATTTCTGTGGTGAGGAGGTGCACGGAGTGCTCACAGCCTCAAAAGCGATAGATTTGGGGTTATCTTTTCGCTCATGATCGAAGATCTTTAGCTAAGCTACAAGGTCACTTCTTGTTATGTCTAAGCCATGCATCTCCTGGATGGCATGTTTTTTGGATTCGTACCTTGAGGGTAATGACCTCAGAATTTTACTCACAATGTCCCTTTCCGGAATAGTTTTACCATAGGTGTGACAGGCATTTACTATCTCAGACAATTTGTGATTAAATTCCTCAAAGGTATCATCACTAGTACAAATCTGGTCTGATGCCACGCCAGATTGGCGTTGCCGTATGGTTTAGGTCACGCCAATCACATATGCTCGTCGCGTGGCAAGTAATCGCGTGTTTTTAGACTACCTTTTCCGCAACGCGAAATTTCGTGTGGCCTTCGGCTATAATTCGCGTGACAAAGCCGCCATGGTGCCGAAGCTTTTCCCAAGTGTTGTTCGAAGTCATGTTGTTGTTGCTACCCTTTAGACTCGTTAACTTGCTTCTCATGTGGTTGTTGCTTCCCTTTAGCCTCGAGAAATTGATTCTCATGTGGCCTATTACTGCACTTAAGACACGAAAAGTGTTTATTTAGCCACGCGAACGAGTGCAATCTCTGGTGCATCTCTCACCCTTCATATTTGATCTTCCACCATCCACGTGTAACCAGGGATACCGTTAATATTTGATCTTACACCATCCACGTGTAGTCATGGATACCGTTAATATTTGATCTACCACCATCCACGTGTAGCTGTGGGTACCGTTCATCTCGGGCGAATTTTGAGGATAAATGATGGATTCTCAGCCGTCAAACAGGATGTGTTCCCAGCCGTCCACGTGTTCTACTAGGAACCGTTCAATTGTATTAGTGGGATGGAACGTCAGTCGTTCAATTATTACCGTTTTTATCTTATTCGATGGGTTTTTGACCGTCAATTTAGATGGATTTCCGACCGTCAATTTAGATGCATTTAAGACCGTTCAATTTGATGAATTTATGGCCGTTAAGATGCATCTAATGGCCGTTCATTTATATGCCCATTTTTCCGGGTGCCGGCTTGGGTAAGAGACTTGATCTCATAACCCGAACCCGAACGGACCCGTACGGGTCATTTACACAAATGTAAATTAGAACACAATCATTTTTATTGTTGTGATGATATGCAAAAAGAAAATGTCTTAACTATGTTCTAATAAACATGGCAGACCATCTATCTAAAACGTTATTGCCTTTGTTGCTTCTGTTTTTTAGATGCTCGGTTCCCCACCTCCAGTTGACAGAGTTGTTGCCTCTTGCCGTTATTCCTGGTACACCTCTGGCTACCATCTGGAATTTGATACACCTTAGTGGTTCTCTTTGAGATTTTTTTCTTTGCAGCCGGTAGATTATCAGGTTGTCCTTCATCCACAGCATGTACTTCTGTTGCTTGTAAATTATCGACTTGCTGTTTGGCTTCTAAATGTTGTAACTCATGGTCTTTTGGTAGCACCACTTTTTGTTGTCCTTCATCCACATCATGTACTTCTGTTGCTTGTAAACTATAGACTTGCTGTTTGGGTTCTAAATGTTGTAACTCATGGTCTTTTGGTAGCACCACTTTTGGTTGATCATCTTCTTTTAGTTCCTCGGAAATAAGCTTGTCAGTACGTTCAACAGGTACTCCGTGCTCTTTGGTATTTCTGTGAGAAGATTGTAAGGGTACCTACAGAAAGAGAGTAATGATTCATGCAAATCCAACTGGAATTCGTTGGTCATGCGAAGACCACATTATTAAAGAAATATCTTCAAGAATAAAGCAAACAAGCTAAGCAAACCAACCTTAACACCACAAAGCATAGTCTTTGGCCAAGGAATGACAAAACCCTTTGCACTTTCTAATTTTGCAAGATTTCCTGCTAGTACAGGTAAACTGTAGTTTTCATCCAATACTTCTTTGATCAGGACTAAGAAGCAGTCAACCTCTGCACCTGTTTCAAGTAAATGATGTTTTCTCGTTGATTTAAAGGCTCTGCCTCTAGCAAGGAATTTATGCTTAGTATCTCCATAAATATTGCACTCTCTACCCTGCAGAAATATACTGCCATATGAACATCATAAATAGAAAAATATAAACCAATATGTATTTAATTGATGCCTTTAAGACAACAAATACCAATGCGTATTGAGTTGGCGTAATCTGAGATTCCCTTAGTACTCCAACTACTTTGTCTGCCTGCTTTGATGGACCGTATTGAGATATGGTACTCCGAGAACCGTTTCCAGCTAGTTGATCTCCTGCTTCCTTCCTATCTTTTTGCAGCTCAGTTTTTTTTGTAGGTACCTGCAGCAAGAGGGTTATTCTTAGGATTCATGTAGCAGATATTCCTAAGCCTGGCGTGGATTCAATGGTCATGTGAAGAAGCAGAAAAAAATTTCTCAAACAATGTGACCGGTTAGACAGAATGAAATGTGTACCTTTTTCTTAGTCTCTTCTGGTCGCCCAGATTGAGATTTTGTACCTTGGAAACCATTCTCACATAGTTGATCTGCTTTCTGACTCTTTTTGTGCAACACTATCTGAAGCGTTTTTTTTTTAGGTACCTGCTGCATTTTCTTTTGGTAATGGTTAGGATTCTTAATACATGTATTACCAAATCCAATGTGGATTCTCTGGTAATGTGAAGAAACATGAAAAATAATTGTACAACTATCTAACTGGCAGACTTGAACTGAAGTCTACACCTTTTTGAAATGCTGCACAGCTATCTCATAATCAAAGGTTCCACGTATCTCTACTTATTAAGTACTCTAATTCACACTAGCATTTGTCTCATTTTCTTCTCGATACAAACTAGACGAGAAAGATTCATGTAAAGAAATATTCAGAGAACAAAGAAAACATATTGCACTACAACTAACCTCAGGCGATGGTAGAAGTTCGGTGCTTTCTTTGGGCCAAAGAATATATTTTCCGTGAGCATCATCTAGACATTGAATATTCTTTGTTGGAATGACTAAACAATGTTTTCCATTTAATACTTCCAACACCAATATCTTGTGGCATTCAATCAAATGCTCTGATCCGTTCACTTTCCATTTTCCTCCAATAGAGAAAGATTTACCTCTAGCGAGAACTTCTTCCTTAGAAACCAAAAAAAGGTTGCATTTGATACCCTGCATAGCCTGAGATGCCTTTTGAGTAGCTTTAACTGATTTCTTTGGCTTATCAATGTCTTGTGGAAAATTTAGTCGCCGCAGTTTTTGTTGAGTCGCCTGAACAAAATGATTCGACTTTACTTCTGAATACAAGATGGATAAGGCAGATTGATGTAGAAAATTATTCGACGAATAAAGCAAAGAAGCCAAGCAAAGCAACTAACCCCAGGAGGTTGATAAAGTGCGGTTTTAGTCTTCGGTTTAGAAAGTACAGAAGTTGAGGAACTGGAACGATGGGTCACCGTATCTGTACAAGGAGGGTCCTCCCTGGGCACAGCAGACTGTTTCTTAGTTGAAGAAACCTTCAGTGGTGCAGATTCAAGTTTTTTTCTTGAGGATTTTTCAGTCGAATGAATCAAAACCTCAGATGGATGGATCGGTTTGCTAGTTCCATCACCTCCCATTGAAGACGACGGGAGACTTGAAGTTTTAGTAGCTTGAACTACATCTTTTGGCTTCTCAATGTGCTGCAGAAAATCATAATCAAACAGGTAACCACATGTCTGGTTTTATTAACTTCACACTAGCATTCTTATTTAAAGAGTTGCCACCACATATTGGGATTTTATCTAACTACTGTGGGTTTGTTTCAACATATCAATGTCTAATATAGTTTTGAATACAAGCTGGATAAGGCGGATTAATGTAGCAAATTATTCGATGAATAAGCAATGAAGCCAAGCAAAGCAACTAACCTCAGGAGGTTGAAGAAGTACCGTTTCAGCTTTGGGCCAAGGGATAAAAGTGCCACAAGCTTGCTTTAACGTTTTAATCTCATCGCCGGGTATTGGTAATACGAGATTTTCATTCAGTACTTCAGTAGCATGTACTCTGTAGCACGCGATCCTGACAAGAATTCCATACACAGTCACTTCTTTTTCTTCGGTCAAAAAATCAGTACCTCTAGCAACAACGTTTTCCCTTTTGCCAGTCCAAAGTTCACATCCTACGCCCTGCATAAATACATGGCATACGAAAATCATAAAGAGATACACAAAAACAGTAAAGATTTAAACGCCTGTAATAAGATAATATGTATTACTTTTCCGAACCGGACTTCATTAGTTGCTGATCTGTGAGATTCCCGAGAAGATGGAAGAGTCGAAGACTTCTGTTTAGATAGTATAGAAGTTGGGGTACTGGAATGATGGGTCACCGTCTCTGTACAAGGAGGTTCCTTCTTAGGCTCAGCAAACTGTTTCTTAGTGGAAGAAACCTTCAGTGGTGCAAATTCAAGTTGTTTTCTTGAGGATTTTTCAGTCGAATGAATCAAAACCTCGGATTGATGGATCTGTTTGCCAGGTCCATCACCTCCCAGTGAAGACGACAGGAGACTTGAAGTTTGAGTAGCTTGAACTGCTTCTTTTGGCTTCTCAATGTGCTGCAGAAAATTTGGTTGCGACAGTATTTGTTGAGTCGCCTGAAGTAGTAGAGAAATAGTGAGGATTCATGTATCGAACGTGATTACGCTGGTCTTATGAAGACACAGATAAAATAAAACAATGGAGAAGAATGTAGGGAAGTAGCCTTTTTTTTCATTGGTTGAAACTGCGCATTGCAGATCTAAATCATAATCAAACAAGTAACCATGTATCTGGATTTATTAACTTCACACTAGCATTCTTCAATTAAAGAGTTGCCATCACATATTGGGATCTTATCTAACTACTGTGGGTTTTGTTTTAACATATCAATGTCTAATCTAGTTCTGAATACAAGCTGGATAAGGCGGATTGGTGTAGCAAATTATTGGATGAATAAGCAAAGAAGCCAAGCAAAGCAACTAACCTCAGGAGGTTGAAGAAGTACCGTTTCAGCTTTGGGCCAAGGGATAAAAGTGCCACAAGCTTGCTTTAACGTTTTAATCTCATCGCCGGGTATTGGTAGTACGAGATTTTCATTCAGTACTTCAGTAACCTGGACTCTGTAGCAAGTGATCTTGGCAGTGTATCCATGCACAATCACTTCTTTACTTTCGTCTGACACAAAAGCAGTACCTCTGGCAACAACGTTTTCCCTTGTGCCAGACCAAAGTTCACATCCTACACTCTGCATGAATACATAGCATATGAACATCATAAAGCGAAAACACATGAACAATACAAAATGAAATGCCTGAAATAAGATAAATATATTGCTTTTCCTAACGGTCCTTCATTAGTTGCTAAATTGTGAGATTCCTGAGTAGATGAAGGAGTTGCAGACTTTGGTGTAGATAGTAAAGAAGTTGGGGAACTGGAACGATGGGCCACTGAATCTGTACCAGGAGGGTCCTTCTTATGTCGATCAGTCCTTTTCCAGCTTGAAGCAGACTCCAGTCGTGCAGATACGGGTTGTTTTCTTGAGGATTTTTCGGTTGAATGCATCGCATCCGCATATGGATGGATCTGTTTGATAGGTCCATCACCTCCCAAAGACGACGGGAGGCTTGTCCAATTTTCCTGAAGCGTGAAGTTGAACATTGTCATGAAATATTAGATATTGCGCGCCAAATCATTGACCTATACAGTAAATATAATATCATAAGCGCACCATCTAGTGGAGCAGTTAACTTACTTTTGAGCCATAATTTTTGATCAATTCAGAAGTAATGGCTGGTACTGGTATTCCTTGAGTAGAGAGGGTCGATGCTAAAGTCTTTATCGACATGGTCAACTCCGTTATTAGTGCATCCTTAGATTCCACCTTTTTCCTCAACGAATTGTTGGCATTGTAGTAAAGCTACCATAGCATTTAACGGAAAGTTAATAGCAGATATACAATATAAATGATAAATAAATATAGCGATAGCCTTATAGATATGAATATAATTAGCTGCATGCCTGTAATTTAGCCATCATGGCCTCTTTATTATAATCCTTATGTTGTTTTCTTAGCCTTGACATTCCCTTGGGTTTTCTGCTTTTCACAGACTTTTCTGGTTTCTCTGGTAGAATCTGTGTTTCTTCTGCTACACTATCAGTTGGTTCAGATACTAACTTATTATCAATCACATTCAATTCATCTTCTTGGATCTCGGTATCTGTAAATAGCAGAAACAACTTATGAAACATGTTTTATGGAAAATTAAAAACAAACGAGAACAATATTACAAGCATTACCATTCAAATCATATGCTCCATAATCATCAAAAGGTTCCGGACATGTGTTGCCTAAACCTTTCTCTTCTTTTGCAGCTTGGCAGCGTGGAGTCCCACAATCTATTTCTTCTTCTTCTTCTTCTTCTTCTTCTTCTTCTTCTTCTTCTTCTTCTTCTTCTTCTTCTTCTTCTTCTACTTCACATTTGCCACATTTGCCACCAGCACAATCGTAACTCTCGTTTTCACTTCCAAAACCATATTCGGTATCTGAGATATCTTCATAATAATTATCTTCTGAAGAATCCATGAGCGTATCTGAAAGTACAACCAATGTAGGAATATGAGCTTACGTTGGAAAAAACATTGGCTAAATCTAACAGCAAAAGCAACATGTTTTATAATTATAAGCCATGTTCCTCCATTCAATGAAGCCCTTGTACAGAACACAAAGTACATAGTACATACTCGTTGAATGATGTAACTTTAAAGCAACCCATGATGACGGCAAAACTAGCTCTTTAATACAACCAGAATTAAAACCCGTGACATCTAACATGCATATTTGATTCTACTTGTATTTAACCTAAAATGTATTCAAATCTAAGTAGCCATTCCTAGATCCTCAGAACATTAGGAGAACATTTACACATACAACTAGGAATCAAAACCGTGATAATCAGTAACTAAATCCAACAGTAGTTAAAACCCTTGATATTTAACATGTTCTCTATGATATATGATAATCTGCAAATATTTATGATTATCAGTTACTTGTCAAAAGAAAAAAAGAAAATAAAATTCAAAACAATCCATCGTTGTCATATGCTTGTGCTTTGATACAACATAAATCGAGATCGGGTTTAACAAATCATACCAGCAGCGAAGGTAAGACCTAGTAATAGAATTAGGGTTTCGAGAAAAAAAACATGCAGCAAAATGAAACAAAGCTATAACAACCGAATGGAGAGGAAAGTTGACTTACCTTTAATTTACCAAAACACTGGGCGGGATAATTCCCGCCCTGGAATTTTCGTCTGATTTTCATCCCGCGCAAAAGAATTTTGTTGAAATTTTTTTGGAGGTTTTTTTTCTTCAATCTGTAAGATATGTTTCCACAGATTTCGTGTAACCAACATGGTTAGTTTCCATAATTTTCAGATTTCCAGCCAATAATAGATCAGAAAAAATATCGGGGGTGGTTATATATTTTTAGAAATGGTCTCCCATAATTCCGAGATATAATCCTGTATTAACAACTCCACTACATTTTAGCCAAAATTTCATTTTAGAATTTGTAAAAGCGAGGGAACAGTTTGAATTTTTAGAATGGCCTTCAGCACACCCTACTACGACAATACTGAAATGCCAAACCAACTGAATGAAGCTAGTAGGAGCTAATGCAATGAACTGAGCGTAATAACTGTAGAAAAAATTTACTATAAAACATTATTTCTTTAGCTTTCTGCATGGTGTCTCTAAATAGAAGAAATTCATTTTAGCTAATGGACCACTACAATGTTTTGATCTTTTGCTAACAGATCACTTACTAGCAAATTAGAAGAGCAATCTAGGAAACACTTAAACCTTCTAACAAACTTAGAGATGCCATCTGTTACCTGGTTATCATCTCAAATGACAAAAGACAACTGACAATAATATAAACCAGTACTTAGAGATAATATCTTTTTTATTACATATCTGTTTTCTAAATGAAAACTATTTGTGCCACTAGTTAATGACTGGATAACAAGTTTCCCAGTGGGTCTATCAGTACTTGTGCATCATTTGAAGACAATTAATTTCCTGCACATGCAAGTGCGTAGTTAAATGCATATCTTCATGACGGGGGTCAGGTTTTGCTCCAACGCCTTTCAATGATACATTCAGCGCCATGTGAGGTACTATTTTAAGGTATGGCTCTACTTCATTCCTTGCACACGGACTTGCAGTTGAGAACACTGCCTGATGTTGGTAGGGAAGATAGGGTTTCAGTAGTGATTTCCGAGGAGAGCCCATACATCCCTCTTGCTCTATTGTGCAGAGCAGTCTGTTGACAAAAACAATCCTTTGTAATGGTTTACAAAAAAAAAAAAAAAAATGAAATGAATACAAAGCAAGAAAAAAGTAGGTCACAATTTCTGGATAAATCTGATATGAGTGGGGCTCATAAATGTGATCGTCACCCGCTAAACAATTCGGACTACCTCCACATTGAGTTTTCTAACACAACGAAGTAAAACCATGCAATATTGCTAAATTGTGAAATTTGAGCCATATTGGATAAAGCATTGTTTCTTTAGCTTTTTGCATGGTATCTCTAAATAAAAAACAGTCTTTTCAAACAAGAACATTAAATAACATAAGAAAATGTGCACCAAGAAGCAATTTCCAACTCTCATTGGGTATATCAGTACTTCTGCATCATTTGAAGACTGCTAATTTCCTGCACATGCAAGTGTTTTCTTGGATGCTTATCTTCACAACGGGGGTCAGGATTTACTCCAAAGCCTTTCAGTGATACATTCAGCGCCATGTGAGGTACAATGTGAAGGTATGGACGTAATGCTTCTTCACGTCGAGACTTCCAAATAACCAGGTTAGTTTTAGCGTCCAAATCATAACGGCATAGACGTTTGCAATTCAGTGTAATTCGCCACAGCAACGCGCTGTTCTTACCAAGTGCAATAGGCACATAATGTATCAGCTGCTCTTCCTTCTTTCCCAATTCAATGTTGCACTGTTTCACCCATTTCCTTCCGCTGCATCTGGTATGTCCTCTAAAACAGTTTCTTTTCTCGAGCAACCACCAACGCAGAGTTATGTCGCCTCTATGCTGGCTCGTATAGTACAAACATAGAGACAGTCCAATTTGGGCTAACCCCAACCCGTGAATGGGTTTTCCCTTCTTAAAGATCTTGATTGGGGGTGGTGATACTGTTTCGAATTTCTCAGTTTGCAAATCGAAAGATACAATACGTAATTTCCTTCTGTTTTCGAGCCAAAAAATACGCCCATGTGCAAATATACCAGA
>JAJJMA010000284.1:0-13450 GCA_023529015.1 Papaver nudicaule
GCTATGTCGGCGAAACGACTTGAGCGACTCTTCTATCTGCGGCGACGACTCTGACATGGAATCGTGCTTGACTGACTCTGAGCTTTGGACTTCGGCGTGCTGATGTAGGCTTGAGCGGATCTTCTGTCTTCAACGAATGACCATTACTTGTTGAGGAAACTGTTGTACGAAAATCTGAAGAGCTTCTTCTTCATTGAGCGGGTGAGATTCGACGATGTTGAATTAGGCGAGGTACTGACTGTCTTTGTAATCTTCAGCGATATTTTTTGTTGAGCATTCGTTGACGAAGATTTGGAAGTATTCGGCGATCCTTGCTTGAGGGTGAAACCTTTGTCTGCTTCTTCAGCTGGAGGAGATATGAAAAAAGTTCATAGACTCGAATGGTGCTATGGCGAACTTCTTTGTTGTCATGGATCATGATATTAACTGACTACTTGTGAATTTTGGAGTGGTGTTTGTATAGCGAGCTTTGCGAGTAACTGCTGGTTCAATTTTTGTTGTTGCTGGAGGAACTGAGCGGAAGAGTACAACTTGCTTTTAATATATATATTTGCCCCTACTCTTGCGCGAGGTTCTGAGGCAACGACTCCGGACTCATCGGCTTGTAGTTTTCATGTCTGCTTTCCTGCTTTCGCCGCTATGCTTGTTTTGTGTTGATTTGAAATACTTGTATTCGCCAAGTGATGTCCTGCAACCGAATCATAGAAAAATTAAAAAAAGAAAAGAAATTCTTTTAGCTTTCCTGATATACTTTTACTTTGTATTTCATGTACATGGTTAATTCTTTTAGCTTTCCTGATATACTTTTACTTTGTATTTCATGTACATGGTTGCCCCTTTTTGCTTTAGGAAGTAAGAGATCAAAACTTTTTAAAGCAAAAAACAAAACAAGAGTTGTGCATTTTTCTATATAAAAAAAATTGAACTTTTGACAATAAGTATATGGCTCTGCCCCTGTTACTCATCCTATGGATCTTATGAAATGCTTTAGGAAATATCAATAACTTGAAATAAATATGATATTGTAGCATGATATTCTGAGTTAGTGATACTTAGCTTTCTGCTGTTAAATGACCATTGCTTGTTCATTGCTAAGTTCAGCGAGTGAAATAAGATTGAGCAGTTGCCCCAGCATGTATCAACTGGTAGTTACCGATTTCACATCGGCGAAAGTTCGCGGTGATCAGCGAATATTTTGTTTTAACGTCGTTGATTCCTTTGAATGGAGCTATAACTGTTACTCAAAGTCAAGATTTAATGCCCTAAGGCGAACAACAAGGCAAATTTATAAGTAAGAAATAACATTGTCGATGCAAATACTAATGCGAACTTAGTGATCGTGCCCCTGCCATGGTTAATAACCCATAAGAGAAGTGAAAATGCATTTATAATGACATATATATCACAATAGAGCGTGCAACGAAATATTTGTAAAGTTTGTGATACTCAGCCTTTTTGTTTGGCATAGAATAAATAGTTGAGCGGTTGCCCCTTGAGTAATTCGAAAGCATTTGATGTTACCATAGCTATCAGTTGATATGCAACTGGACAAAATTTTTAACTTGCGCCGAAGTCAGTGCGATAATAAGCCAACTAATTTAGAAATAAGAGATGACTTAGCTGATTTATAGGAGACATCTTAATCCTGTGTAGGTCGGCGCTGTGTGAATGTACCAAGCTGAACTCTTCGGGGAATATCGATGTAATCAGCTCCTTGCCTTCTTGAAAGTGGATGATATGACCTCGCTTTAATACCTGTGTAGATGCTTTTGAAGTTCCTGTAGGTATAACCTATCCAAACGACTTGAAACCCAAGTTAGTTTTTCACTGTGTATAGTTGAAGTCATGGCGGGTTAATGCAAATGTAATAACATAGGCGATGGTTTTAGATCCATAATAACGTTTCAAAGTCATAATATGCCGATATAGAACTATTGTAAGACTTTATGCTGATGCCCCTGAGTGGGCTGCCATGCTATGTAAATATTAGTAGCGATCTTTGACGAGATCCGTATACAGCTTTGGCGAAGGATAATGTATTGTACATTGATTTTGTAATAGAATATCCCTTTTGGCGAGATATGGAGAACGTTTTCTACTCCCTCAGTAGAAGGCGATTATGATACTTTCCCATTATTGTTTCGGCGAGCAAATGCCTTTTCCTTGTTGATTGGTGGCTCCCAATATGTAGCCATGATAAGTAGAATCTTCCAACTGGTACTTATGCGCGCCACTGAGACAATACGATCCTTTTCTTATCGGCGTGAAGTGTTTACCATGCTTTCTACATTGTGACCTACAAGTGGTTGAGGGTGCTTTCTTGTGTTCGCATTTTTCCATCAATGAAATCTCTTATTCCTTGGATACCTTGTAGGTTTTCAATCTTTTCTCTTCTTGCTTGTTATTTTCCATGTCTTCAGCGTTTTAGGCTGCTTTATGCCTTTAGTGTTATCTTCTTTGTTAGTTCAAGCGATGAAAAAATTTATATTCTGTCACTACAGAGCACCTTTGCCTCCATATTTATCTTCAAAGACTTAACCTATTATTGAGTGAAGTCTATTGCGTGTACCGCCAACAATTTCATTCAGAGCCAAGAGTAGCACGCCCTTCACATTGTTACTTGTGCCCGTCGGCGATCCTATTATAAGTGTTTGGGTCGCCCCGTAGTCTAATTACACAGAGGCTTCCGCTTGTGATGCTACACAGTGGCTCCCGCCGTAGGGTCTTATTCTCCAAACACTTACAGACCAACAAGTAACACGAGTGGACTAACAGCTAGCCTGGGTCAGACTTACCATACAGGGAGGTTGTTCACTCAATAAAATAGGCAAGCTATCATATCTTCTAAGCGAGAGCCCTTAGCTCTAGCTGACTTTTACAGTCCATGGCATTATGCCTTTATACATGGCACTTGGCCTTAATGTAGTACCTGATCAGGGTTTTGTTTTATGGCTTTTTGCCTCAGTACATTGTACTTAGTTTTCATAGTAAGACCTTTGTTTTGGTCTGGAGCAATTAACTCAGTAAATGGCATTTTGCCTCAATAGGACCTTTTTTTTGGTCAAGAGCAATTAGCTCATGTAATCGGCGAAGTTCATTGGCTTATTCGTTCGGCGCTTCTTATCGTTTTCGTGCATTATCGTATAAGCGAAGTTTCATTGGCTTATTTACCTGCGTTCAAAGACAAAAAAATATATCGACAACATAGTAGAATGGCAATTTTGCCCCATGTGTTAGCGATGATCACATAGTATTCAAAATAAATTATGAAATTCAAACTTGATTGAAAATCTCCCCCAGCTACGCTCTTGGGTTGAGCGAGGTGGATTTCTAAATATAATCATTGTTACATTATACTGCGCGTCACAACCATATGTAATCATTTGGTTTGATTCCAGCGAGTTTCAAAATATGATGCATCTTAAACTTAGCAGTAGGATG
Organism: Papaver nudicaule; assembly: GCA_023529015.1. Taxonomy (NCBI): domain Eukaryota; kingdom Viridiplantae; phylum Streptophyta; class Magnoliopsida; order Ranunculales; family Papaveraceae; genus Papaver; species Papaver nudicaule. The sequence goes on from JAJJMA010000284.1 coordinate 3,442, forward strand.
CCATTTAGGAATGCGAAACTATGCAGTCGCTATGTTATCACATCGCTAATCATTCTTTGCTCAAACTTATCTCAACGAACTTAAGCATATATTACTTGAATATAGTGTGATTAGTATGATTTGCATGTGATATGGTAACGTGCTAGATTGTGACGCAAGGTAATTTATCTAAACTAAGATACTTGGAAATTGTAGTCAGTGGTTTATAAGAAACATCTTAGAGATATTTTAAAAAAAAAAAAAAAAAAACATGATCGGCGAGCCAAATAACTTCCATTTATTACGAAAATTATCACCAATACTCTGGTTGGATATCATAAGCATATGATATGCACTTTCGCCGAACTCAAAGGTATAGGGGTGGACTAAATTATGGTATTCAAATTAATTATATGAATGATGATACTAATCTCTCTATAATTTAAATATTGCTTCACGCTACAATGAATGAAGTTTCAAAGGGAAGAGATACTTAGCTTGCCGTCATGGCGATATAAGTGACTGCTGCGCTTTATGAAGTTCGACGAGTTCGGTAACTGTGGATATTTCCCCTCGCATTTCGCTATAAGTTTTAACAGGTACCTGGGGTTTTTCAATCACAAGTCAAAATGTAAAATATTAAACGACAAACTATAAAGTCTCAATTTTGAACAACGAGTAGGAAACATCGTAATACTGCAAATGATAATTTAGAAAACTCTATAAAGTTAACTTTAGCGCATGTGGTTCTTTTATACAGGTATCATTACCCTAGGACGAATAATCATGGATGTCTAAGTAAAGAGATACATATGACTGGGGCACCACTCAAACTTCTAGTATGATATTTTAAATTCATTTTTCCCTTGGCATCCAAGGTAGTGCACTGTTTTGTCAATTGTGAAATCAAATATGCACTACAGAAGTGACATATGGCCGAGCTATATGAACTTGCCATTTGAAAACTGTTTACTTCATGTAATGAGACCTAAAAATGTTATGGATATAAAGTAAGCTAAACCCCTTGAAACGATGAAAGTGAATAGGCAGACAAAGTATATGTGCCGCTATGTGATATCAAAATAAATTAAGAGTAGTGAAAATGCAAAGTTTAGGATTTCTCCCTGTGCTCTTAATTGGTGGCTCGGCGAGAAGGTTGGTCTAAAGTGATCAATGTGGAGTGACGAGAGCGACATTGCCACAACAAGTTGGCTTGAACTAGGCTAGCTGAATGATTATGCGAATTACCAGTACTTGGCGGGATGAGTTTGACGGATGGTTTGCTCGAAAATCTTTGCCCCTAGGGTCTGCTCCTCCCACGGATCATGGTTATGAAGTTTTACTTCCCCCGCAGGTATTATCCATCGACGAAATGAAAACCTTAGCATTAAGCATTTCATCGCCGATACAATCATAGGAGAAATTCCACTTAGGTATCGCTGCGAAAAACCAAATTCATTTGATGCATAGCTACGAATAAAGAGCTAAGATATATTACAATAGGGTGAGGAGCCCCTTCCATTTTTATTTTTTTTTAAACAAAATAGAAATAGTAATGGCGAGATGGATTAAATGTAAACATGCTGCGATAATTTATGTGAGAAGGATTCTAGGCAGATAGTGTTAGGACATTGTCCGGTCAAACCCACTAGCGTTGGTATGTCAAGCTAGTTGTCAGTTTTAGGTGTCAAAACTCAATTCTTGATTTAGCCTACTAGAGTTTAGATTTCGGAATTGGGATATAGACAAAGTAGTAGAGACCTTGAAGACGAAGACTGTGAAGACAAAGAAGACATCAATTATTCTTCATCGACAAAAGGTTAGTAGGAGTTATGACTTTATGGAAATTCTTCTATTCTACTTTCTCTATTCTTTCGAAATATAGTCAACTACTTTAGTAGTGATAATAGCGATTGAGATCGTATTCTTGTCTAACGTGGCCTTGTGTCATGACCAGTGTTTGTTCCCACAAATACTGTGAGTACAAGAATGAATGAGATAGATTCGGTGCCATGTGTCCATTACAATGGTTTGCTTGCAAATTGTTAGTTGGATATGGATGAATCTAAAGGAGTACTCTTGAGCAAAGAGTCCATGGATTACAGCTGAGGACGTATACACGTTTAAGTCCTGGTCAGCCCAGAACTTCCAGCGGAATCCAGATTTGACGAAATCCGACAGGCAGACGGTTCACGAACCGGTTCGCAAACCAGAAAATCGGATTTCTTCTGAGTTCCAAAGTGACTGAACATTTCGTGAACCTGTACGCGAATCCAATGTTGGTTACTTTGCTAGTGTCGGATTTAGTGAATATTCTTTCAGAATTTCACTTGGGTCAAACTCTAAACTCCTTTATCTCTTAGATGGACTTGTATATCACATAATATATTTTGTGTTCCATCTAACGATCCTCAATGAGTCAATAAGATAAGATTATCTCTGGTCTGTTGGATTCTATCTTGAAGTGTTTTTGAGCTAACAAAACACTTGGCAGATAAATGATAAAAAGAATTCCAATTGAGATTAATCTCTATTACTTGGTTATCAAGTTTAGGGTTTCCTTAACTTGTGGGACAAGTAATTGATTGCTTTATTCCAAAGCAACCTATCTTATTGAATGCTATAAATAGAGGTGTTATGGACAAATACCGCAAGCATCAAGCATACGTGAAGGTCCTTAGGGAAGGTAGCGTAAACTCTTTTCACTTCGGTGAACGCTTGTTGTGGTATAGTCATCCTCTATAGGTTGCAGCTCCTCTGGGAACTCCCTACGACTATAAAAGACTTCTCTTGAGAGTTGGGAAGCACATGTAGGAGATTGAGACCATATATGGTTGAAATCGGATTAACCTGTAACCTTGGTAACCTGGTCACGTTCTTGTCTATTCCATAGTCCGTCACTTCTGCTATACGGCTATTCAATAACTGATACGTTACACACAGGGTTGAAAGGTAGCAACGCACGGCTGCACTCGGTGTTGTAAGACCTAGTTAGCTCCAGTTATACAAGTTTCTTAAGTGATTCTTCGTGTATAACTGAGGTAGAAACAAATTGGGAATAGCTTACTCGGTTTGCTTGTCAACCCTGATTTATGAAGTACATTTCCGTATGACCTGGATTTAATCATCCGAAGGAAGTCAACTTGTGTGTGGTAAACTGATAGAGGACAGTTAGACCATACGTCAACAATTAGGTTGCAAAGCCAGTATTGCTGACACAAGCCTTTGACATCGGTCAAAGCAACTCCTAGGCCTGTAAAGGACGTCAGCTGGGGGAATCAAGTGTGTGACGATCTGTGGGGGATCTAGAGACGTAAGAAGTGCGACAGTAGCCAATTCGCTTGGAGGGCTGGAGTTGGTCTCTGCTACATCCCAGACCGAAGTCTTATAGTAGGCTAGCGTTTGTAGACAGTTTGTACTGGGCGGTGTTCAATCTGGACGAGGTCCCGAGGTTTTTCTGCAAGGCAGTTTCCTCGTTAAAAAAATCTCTGGTGTCTTGTGTGCTTTTACTTTCCGCATTATATCTCTGATTATATAATTAAAGCACCAAGTAGTACGTTATTCAATAACTGTAGAGTTTAACTCCAAAGTCCCAACTTTGTTGAGTTGATCACCAAGATCACAACTCCAGTTATTAGAGTTTGGATATTGATTTTTGAGATCGTCTAAACTCAAACCATAAGACTCACGAGCCCAAACGAAAAGTTGGTTGTATTTCGGTACCCCTCCTTTTTCAGATAGAATGCCTTATAAGCCCGTACTACATTTCTGAATATCTGGTTGTTTTATGGAAAGATGTTCTGCCTTGGAAGATAGAGGAGGCCTCTATTTATAGTTTTGAACTCACCCTGATATCTCGACAGAGAAGGTGGAAGTCGTGGAAGAGTGGAGGAGTGGAGGACATGGGTTGGTTTCCGTAACTGCCTGAGTTGTGTAGAACATGTCCACTCGCGCCATCTTCTCGTAACTGTTCACTATCTCTATCAGTTTCTTTCGACTGTCGTAGACCGCTAGACCAATACCCCTAAAGTTATTCCCCCGTGTGATGTTTTGATGTCTCGAGTGATACGCAAATATTGTGTAGTTGAGTTGAGTTGAGTCTGAGTAGAGTCGTATGACTAATTGTCATGACCAACGTGAGTGTGGTGCCTCCAGGACACGAGTATAGGAGTGGCCTTGGCTATTGGCCAAGGCCAGTAGTTCATAGCGCCATTGGCTTGTGGCGCCATAGCCCAAGGGGCTACGGCCTTGGCCTTTGGCCAAGGCCAACCTGCAAAGCGCTTTCACGCTAACCCGTTATCATGGCGCCATGGCTCATGGCGCCACGGCCTTGGCCTTTGGCCGAGGCTAGTTTCTCGTGAATTCATGGTGGCTCATGGTTCGTGGTGCCATGCTATATGGCGCTTTGACTGTGGCATATGGCCAAGGTCAACTTTGTTGCAGCTGGTGCGTGCTGGCTGCCTTGGTTATGGTGTGCGTGTTTACGCTCAACATACTTGAAGTCATGGCGTGTTTATCCATGGTATGTTAGACCATCCTAAGTTTGGGATGAGGTCTGTTTAAGCATGTTTAGGCTGTTGTATGCTTCTCAGGGAGTTCTGGACAGGCCTAGAAACTTCGATATTCCTGAGGTTTTCATTAAGACTCGAATGTTGAGTCGTATATAAAGAGGAAATCCATGAGGATCCGTCTATGTTAACTCTTCACCATGTACCATATAGTGATCTGGTTCTGATGCCGAGGAATTAGAGGCGATGTCGACATGAAGCAGATTAATGGGTTTAATGTGTTGGTGAGATTATCAGTACTGCACTATGATATCATCCTCTCCACTGGGGGTTATAAGAGAGAACTCATAGAGAGTTTATTCAGCTCGTAGAACGGGTTGGATTCTGAGCTATAAAGATGTGCCTGAATAGGCAATTGCCTCTAGGTTAGGCCTGGTTAGAGAGTGTTTTTACAATCTTGTCCCTCTCTCATTTTTCACCATCTACACAAGCAAAGATTAGATAAATCAAAAATGCAGAGTTTAGAAAACCTCCCTTATGTTCGTGAGAATGATGCTACTATAACGGGTTGATTCGGATTTTAGCGTGGTGCTAGTACTTAGTGAGTATCGGCGAGATATCCATACTGCACTTGGCTCGAGAGTCATGCCCTCCTACATCTTTCGCTGAAGTCTTAGGCGGTTGATCAAACCTCTTCCAAAATAGATCCTGGTTATGAACTGTACCAACAAACACATGCGGAGGATTAAGTGTTGGCCAGTCTAGACTTCTAACCAAAGACAAATAACAAAGTAACAGTAAGATTCATCGATAAGAGAAAATGGTGATTTAAAATACGAAGGGTAACAAGAGATAATAAGATTTCTCATGTTGAATCTGGCTGGGCAAGGTTGCTTCTCCTGTAGATGCAAGTTATTAAGTTTATCTATATAGTGACTCTGTAAATGACGTGGGCAAGCCCTCTTAATGACTTCAATAGCAGATTCAATTGTAAATAGTGAGCAGTAGTAAACAAAGACTATAAGGTAGGAATTCTCCCTTTTGTTTGCGACTCAGCTTATTAGCTCGACGAAATGGCTTGATATGGCGTAATAACGAGGATCATGCTTGGAAAGTTAAGCAAAGTCACTCGCCATGGTGATTTGATACGAGAGCAGAGAGAAGCTGACTTGTCCAAACTATCGAGTTGTTCTTCGAGCTGCTATTGCCTCTGAATTCAATTCCCCAAAACCGATGGCTACCTTGGTATTCACATTACGTAAGGCTACGCGAATAACATTGTATACATGGTCGGTAAGTTGATTGCGATTCAAAATTATGCTGCTCTGACATGATGTTGCTATTCCATCCTTCTTGGGCTATCATCAACTCCATCAACTGGATGATAAAATGACCAGGGCCTGCTTTGCTGTTCCACGAGACGAACTTTGGTGTGATTTATGCATTCAAACTGGTTCTCATGTTGAAATGTCGACGAGCAAGTGATGGATTCCAATCTCATGTTGCTGCATGAACAAATGTAAATGGTTATAAGCCTCGGACCAAGAACTAAGTGTCATCGAATGAGTGAGATAATGGTATTGTGCTTGGTATTATCCAAAATATTCTACAGGAGCAACCCCAAAAATCAAGTTTAGATACTAATATTCAGACATTTGCAAACATTTGAAACAAATTTCATCGACAAAGTCTATGGATGGTAAATCTATACACAAAATTCGTTTTGGCTCAAGGTCTTACATAAAAATTAAACATTTATGGAAAAATAAAAATCCAAGTTTTGTTTGAGAAATAGTAGATTTGAAATTTCAGAAGTAAAGAGAAATACAGAGATACTTTCTCACTGGGTTTGTAGAGCAAGATATACTAATCGAAAATTTATAAACCTAACATGGTTTGAACTTAGATTTTGAAAAAAAAAAAAAAATGCCTCTGAAATCAATTAATCTTTAGATAAAGAACAAAACCATTGATTTATTTTGTGAATCAGGTCTGAAATTTTAAAGACGAAATTAAAGAGGTAAAAAGAAGATTTATCCTGTTGCCGATGATAATGTTTTAGATTTCATTTTTGCTGGAGATTCTTTCGGCTGATTTTGCTCTTTCTCGATGTACTTCTTATTCTCTGAAAATCCTCTATCTTTGAGAAGTTTGCCATAAGTTTTCGGATCTGAGCTTCATTTTTGCGTCTGAGAGTTGCTTCTTGTGATGAAAATACCCCTGAGACGACTGAATCTTGCTGAGTTCATCGGATCTTTGATGTTGAATTACTTTTAATTCATTTTTGAGCTTCTACCACACGATTCATCCCTTTTCCGGCGCCAAAATGTAATTGGTAAAATCCCCAAAGGTTAGATTCTACCAATACACCCAATCTAACATAGATATGATACACATTAACACAAGATAAGAAAGACATAGAGGGTTTTTTAACGAGGTTCGGAGCTAAGAAGCAATCCTACATCCTCGGATTATTAGTGATTGATCAAGAATTATTACAAGGATTTACATGGCTTCTCCATGGTGTTCTTGATGAAGGAGAAGAGTAGTAGAGAAGAAGATGGGGTGGAGAGAGAAATAAGTAGAGGCCTCCCTTTACTTTTAGGGTTACATTGCTTTTATATGAGACTAGATCCGACGAAGTTACTTATCTACCCTTACTGGGAATACTATGCTAGAATTCTTCTATGGTGTATCTTCTCCTAGGCGAGGTTAAGTTACAACTGCCTTGGTCTTGTGTTATGTAGCGGATACACTCCAACACACAACAATTGTTTGTCCTCTTTCGCCGACAAGCATGGCCGGCGACCTTACCTCTTATTCTTCAGACTTCAGCGAACTGGCCCTCTTCTGGATAAGGATTGCTGACGTGGATCCCACTGAGTCAACGAGTCAACTCTGACAACCTGGTCGTACTGATATTCACATAAATGCCCAACTAACTTACAACCCTTTGTCGGTGACGTGTCCAATCTCGCTGATCATAGTTCGCCCTTTCATTCTTCTCATGATATTCGCTGGTGTAGCTTCGGCGGCTCTATACGCCAATCTCTCAAAGGAGATAATTCGCCGTGGCCTTCCATTGATGATTCTGTACTTATCAGAGATAGTCTTCTTATGCAGCTTCACCTCTAGGATGCTTATTTGTAGAAGGCACTTTCTACACTCACACTATACTCAGGTTGTTGTTTGAATATGATTTGTGAGATCGTTCAAACAAGCATAATCAACTAGGTTCACGAAAACAAAAAGTTGGTGGTATATCTCGGTATCCCCGCTTTTTTACTAACCACTTCCTTTTGTACATATTGATCTTGAAGGATCATAAGATGAATTCTCTTGGCACGTAGGTTTTTCATACTGACTAATGATTTTAAGAACTACGTGGGTCTAGAGTTTGTTTTGGAAGAATTATTCGACATCCAAAGCGTTCATGAACGCGTTCATATAGCTGTAGGTAAATTCCTGAACTCTGGCTTGACTAACGTGAATGCGTTCATATACAAGTTCAGAAATTCCTGAACTCTAAACAGTCACGACATGAACGCGTTCATAACCACCTGAGACTAAGAACTTCTTTAAGGTTTTTACCCCATATGAACACGTTCATGAGCGCGTTCATAATGAGGTTCTCTGAACTCCTGTCCACTTTTCAAGTCTTTCACTTTCACGTAATTTTCGCAAACCAATTTGCATTGTTTACTTGCTAAGACATATTTCCATATCCTTCACATAGGTCAAGGAAAGTCTTCTCACCACCTTAGGCTATTTTGCTAAAGGATTAAAAGAAGATTGAATTGGACCTCCAAATAAGTTATGGACTTTTACATGTTCGAAAACTTACTTGAGCCCTACTCAAGGTTGCTCAATATTCAAGAAAATGCTCCCTTGATGATCAATATAAATAGATGACCTTCTACAAAGATACAACTTGTATCTTCTACACATTATTGTGTATCCTTGCATAAAGGTTGGTCGTCATCTCGAAGCCCTTTTCTCTAGGCTACTACTATTGAAAGACTTCACTTGAGGGTCATGAAGCACAGGTCGGATTTAACAATCCTGACCTTGTATTTAGGTTTTATTGTATTGTTGCGGCCAATCAATCATTAAAAAACCAAAGATTTTGATAAAAACTTCGTACGGCTGCAAACGATGTTACAAGTCCTAGAAGTTCCATAACGCACTTCACGAATTAGGTCTTGTATCAAGTTCGCCAAGCTTTATGAGGTAAAACTAGTTAGGCAAGATCAATAAGCCCTAGCTAGTATCTCAATTTCCATTAATTGACTTTAAGTCTAAAGGAGATCACCTTTCGCATTCTTTGTTGAAAAACAAATCGAGTACAACCAGGCGTCTTGTTAGAGGCAGGGTAGCAGTAGTCTTCACGAAGGACGGTGGAGCAACTCTTAGGCCTGTAAAGGACATCATCTAGGGAATCAAGTGTGTAGGTTTCTGCGGGAGCCAAGAATGTAATAGCATTACAGTAGCTGAATTGCTTGGAGGGTTAATTCAGTCTCAATACATTCCAGTCCAAAGTCTGATAGTAGGCCAGCATCTATATGTGCTTAATATTGTATGTGTTTAAATCTTGACTAGGTCCCGGTTTTTTTTATGCTGGTTGTGGTTTCCTCGTTAACAAAACTTCTGGTGTATTGGTTTACTTTTACCTTCCGCATTATATTAACTTTGATTGATATAATTAAAGTATTGCAAGTTTGTTGATTTAAACCTTCGAGTGAATCCATCACTTTGAGATCTACGAAAACTTTTTCTTGTTAGGGATTCGTGTTAGAGCATTGCTCGGTCAAACCTACTAGTGTTAGTATGTCAAGCTAGTTGTTAAGTTTAGATGTCTAAACACAATTCTTGATTTAGCCTACTAGAGTTTAGATTTCAGAATTGTGATATAGACGAAGTAGTTGAGACCTTTAAGACGAAGACAGATATTACCAAAAAGACATGACATATTCTTCATCGACAAAAGGTTAGTAGGAGTTGTGACATTATATAGAATTTCTTCTATTTTACTTATTCTATCTTTCAGAATAGTCGGTTACTTTAGTAGTAACTATAGCATTTAAGATTATGTTATCTTGTTTACATATATAACCATGAGTTATGTTGGTATACTTTCCCAGTGTACAAAATTTACAACATACATGAGATAGATTCAATACACTTTCCATTACAATGGTTTGCTTGCAAATCACATGTAGGAGAATTGATGGATCTAAGGGGTACTCTAGAGAAGAGTGATGGATTATAACTCAGGACGTATCCACGTCTAAAGTACGAAAATTGGCCCATCCCAAGTACTTTGAGCGGATCCAGTTAAAACCCCAATTTGGCACCAGGCAGTGCCCGAACCGCTTCACGTACAGAAGCTCCGGATTTTCCAACTGAGTTCCAAAAACGTTGATTTGTACACGTACATGTATGTGAACATCAGATCCGATGTTTTAAGGTAGAATTCCAAGTTCAGGAGGTTCGCGAACCTCTTGATAGCAATTTTCGGGATT
>JAJJMA010000347.1:0-12483 GCA_023529015.1 Papaver nudicaule
TGATGCAGATGTTTATAACACTAGATAGTCGTCAAGGGCCTAAACTAAGAAGAAAATCGTTGCCTAGGAGCTATAACACCTAATATTTTTTAGGCCCCCATTCTGATTTTCTGGTTGTTCCACTATTGACCCTTGACGGGCAAAACGACAGCATGTGTACCCAAATCATAAAATTCTAGCACTAGAATGGTCGAACAAAAATGAATGGTTAAACAACAGGACTGCGGATTGTTTTCAATAGGATTGTAAACATTAGTCGATAAAAGTTGTTTTCTTTTTGATAGAAGTGTAAGCAAAGGTTGATTGCTTTCGGTAGGATGGTAAGCGTTTCTGCATTAGTCGCCAAAGGTTGATTCATCTGCAACGCGGCTAAACCCAAAAAAAACGTAGAGGTACCTGTTTTGAGCCTGTTTAAGCAAAACTGCCCTTTAGTTACAAGCAGAGACCTAACTTTTTGGTCATCATTGGTTAATGACATTACATGATCTTCTTATCTCACCCTCATCACCTGTTTTAACCCCTACATTACTGAGTCTCACAAATGAATCTCCCCATTTCTGAAAAAATGTGTCCTGATTGTCAGAAAGCTCTTCCACTAGCTTCTTTGTTCTTGCATCACTAAACAAAACTGAATCTGATTGAAACAAACCCTTATGAGCTATAAGATTCTTATAGTACTGGTTGTCGAACACAAATGATGTTCCAGGATCATTGTTAACAGTTATGGATGAACTCGCACTGGCAGGGCATTGTTTCATCAATTCTGACGCGAAGACTTTGTCTAAAGATTTGTCAGCCAGTGTAAGCTTTCCTTTTGCATTTTCTTGGAATCTATCACTGAATGCATTACAATGGGCAGCTCCAATGGTGTGTGCTCCTGCATATTGAGGGAAATGCTAAATTGCGTCAGGGCGGGTAGAATGAAAATGAAGTAGACAGCAGTATCATTATCTTGGTATCCAATGTGTACCTGAAAGAACAACAAGATCATCCAAAGACAAGCCTTTGGAAGTAAACAATTGAGTCATCTGATCCATAGTGAAACTTGTGTCTACCATGTTAGGTCTCACATTTGAAGCTAAAGAAACCTTTCCATCTCTTCTTCCTGTCGGAACCGCCACACTAGGTCCTCCAGACTGCACACACACACATGTCAAGACTAATGGGTTACATGAGTAGGGATTAAACAGGTCCATACAACTTCATATTTGATATTTCCTTCCTAGTGGGGCATTAGTCCCCTTTCAAAGTTTCAATGTATACATACTAGTGAGAAATTACATACTAGTGATGTTTGGTGGAAGTTGATATACATACTAGTGAGAAATTACAACTTAAATTGGAATCAGAAATGTATGTGGTTAGTGCTTACAATTTCAACAGCATCTCTAGCAGCCAAAGTAATGATATCGGCACAAGAAACTGTTGATGGACAAAAGAATTCAAGCAATTCTTTGGCTGCCTCCACCACTGAAAATCCTCCAAGTGAAGTATTAGCTGGATCACTTTTCTCTGTCTGGTTCCCATCTAACAACACTGATCCATCACAGCCCTACAGAAATACATCAAATGTTAATATAAGAACAAATGTATCAGTTCACCAGATTCACTAATTAAAAATGTATCATAAGTCAATCACCTCCACTATGCAGTCATGGAAAAGCAACCTGAGCAATTTTCCAGGAATTGTTGGGTCATTGTTTGAAGCTGATCTCACTGTGTTTTTAATCATAAATTCAGCTCCAGGGCATGAAGTTTGATAAAAGTTGAGGAAGAGATCGGATGAAGAAGAAGGGGTTGAGATCAAGAAAATGTACAAAATGATAATTACAAATTTCAGTAGTATGGGGGGACTAACAAGCAAGGTTGCAGCCATGACTGAACTGTGGAGGTTTCTTTCTAGCTTCTGGAAGATTTGACCATGTATCTTTGTAGCTATCTCTTAAACAGTACTCCTAATTAATACTGCATTCTATGCATTCTGGCTACCAGTCTAATAAAAGTAACTGCATTAAATGGTTTCCCAGTGATATAGGTTACTGGGGAAGAGAAGAAGATACATTGGTTGGTTTAATGAGTCATGGCAGTGCATGTCACAGAGAAGATGAGGCATATGTCTGCAACAGTCAGTCACCACCGCGTAAAGCATTTAAGTTCTATGTCACCCCTCCATCAGTGACCAACATACTATTGTAACTGTATTCTGTCCTTGGTTTTTACTCTCCCTATTTGCTAGAGCCCACTTTAATGGTGCAGGTACTATCCTTTCGATAATTTTTGTAATGAATTTGTTTGTCTAATCAAAGTTGCAAAGTTATTACAGGTTCATTTATGGATACTTAAAAGTAACAATGAATATATATATATATATAAGCAAACCTCTGAATTGTGTCCTTGTTTGCAGAAATCATTTTTGATTGGTGAAAGCCGTGAATAAAGAAATCATGCAGATGGAAAATCAGAGATCATTACAAACAAGCTAGCTACTTTTATTGGAAAATCATAGAACAAGCATTTGTCATTAAGCTGTCACCAGGAACATGGAATATTAACAGTAATACACACTTGCACACTCTATATGATATATAAGTTTCTGGAGAAAGATAAAGCTCTGATCCTGTGAGCATGAGACAGATCGTTATAAGATACAGTAACGTTGACCGATTAGAACTCTCTCTCTGGAAACAAAAGTGGAGCAACAAGAGACCAAAGGTACAAGCCAGCAGTAGCCCATCCAGTCAGTATACGAACCCACACAGAGGGCCATCCGACATCCACTAGATTTCCACTCTCGCCAACTGAGGTCGACCAACCTGTTAATAGCATAGCAGAATACATGCTGGCAAGAGAAAATATGATGTGGAAAAATGAATACGAATATGTAACAGCTCCAGTTGATTTGTCATCCTTCTTATTATCTTCTTGCTCATCCAGCTTGCTGAATGGAAGCAAAGGCTTTTCTGCACATTCAAACAAAGAAACTCCATTATCAAAATCTTTAAGCACAGCACACTACTTACATACACCTAAAAACATGTCTGTACCATATCTTAAGATTTCTCAAGAACCTCTGACTACCCTAAACTAGTCAAGTGACTCGCATCTCATGTTCTCCATAAATGAGAGAATCAAGTAATACTAACCTTCTGATGAACTTTGTTCAAGAAAAGTTGTGGAAGAACCAGCACGAACAGCAGAGTAAACAACAGAAAGAACTGTTGTAATGAGTCCCAAAGTAAGTGAACCAGTAGAGACAGCTTTGGAATGATTGTGAAGGCCGTTGCATTCATAATCCCTTGGTTCACTAGCAAGCCCAGAGTAGCATAGGTATGTGCAGTACACAGATATAACAGAAGCAGGTAAAAGACTTCCATTCACCTGTAGATAATGCATCAACGATAATGTCAGCGGCAGAATGGTTTACAATATAAATATACTAGAGTGTCCTGGTTTCTCTTGATATAAACACAATTTACTTTTCAAATGTGATACTGCTCTCAAGAGTTTAAGTTTTAGTATTGAATTTATTCATAAAAGTATGCTAGAGCATTCAAGAGCCAGTTATATGGTAAACGTTCTACATACATAATATCTCACAGCAAATGAGTACAGGCAATTACAATGCAAAACTGACAACTTACCGCTGGGTGCAAAGCAACGATAGCAAACACGAACACAAAGATCAGTGTGAGAACAATAAAGAAGGTATTGAGCCCACAATCATGCCCAGATGGAGTAAAGAAATGGAAGAGCAGTCCCGAGAAGGAGAACGTTGCCACGTAGCAAACGAGTGAAACAACAAATAGAGCAATATACCTGTATCAGTGATAGAAGTTTAGGATAAGGATAAATAATCAAAAATAGTTATCTTAAAGGAAAATTATATTCAGCCAATAACAAGTGAGGATGAAAGAAAGGTGAATAATAGGAATTTAACTTTAAGTATTATAAAGATTCAAGTTTTGTAAACGGACCAGAACTGTTCATCCTTTTTAACCCAGTTGTCATTCCATCCATGAACAAAATCGAGCAAGAGAACAACTTGAACAAGAAGAAAGAGTCCTGAGCCAAATTTGGATATTGTCTCTACATTTACAGAATGCAAAGTTAACAAAAGCTGTACCCAAACCTCGTAATGAAAAACAGTAACAGGAATATACATACGATGAGAAACTGTGGAAGAAATATAAATAAGCCTTAAAAATTCAATGGATGAATAGCTGCAGAGCACCATTGTATAGCAGCAGAAAAAAAATATATAAGGGAAGAAAACAATGATACAGCTGGAAACTGACACAATGCTTACTCCACCAGGCACCAGTACACCTACCAATATCATGGCTCAGTATGCAGGGAATTTCACGGCAGTCGTGTCTGAAGGGGTTATAAGTCCATGTGCCGTAGAAAAACTTCCACAACAAGACTAAATGAACCATGTCCAGTAAGTGTTTTGTATAATAATGATACCGGGAAGAAGACAAACTGCAGTGTAGGGTATGACTAATCTAAGAGAACCACATTTCCAGCACAGAGAAAAGAAATCTATTGCATCTAGACGATACTCGTACACCTTGATATGACATTCATATACACATAGAATTCATTGAGTTATAAATATCTTATGCAAACGACAGGGACGGTGACAGTTCCAAAAAGAAAAAGTTCATGCAATGAAATACGAGTTAACATATAAAAGTCACTCACCATAAAAGCTGACGATCTCATTTGGAAGAAAGAACATAAAAATCACCATAAGACACCAACTAAAAACCTACATCATCCATCCACCGTGATGCAAACGATCCCTAGGGTCCTTCTGGTCCTTAACACCAACCATTATAATGGCAAGGATGGTGAAAAATAAGAAATTCCCCAAACTCACACGCAGCACCGCATCAGTTTCAAACCACTCCCTATCTGGAGTCTGGTGAAAATGATTAATCCCTAAACGAAAACCAAACAATTTATTAATTTCAAAATTCTAAGCAATCCAGACATCATAGAGTACACAAAAATATCAAAACTATGATAATAATTCACAAAATTTAAGAGACATACATGGGATTTTCTCCATGAGAGGAGCAGCAACTTCTCTGAGGATCCATGAAACGATAAGAGAGAAAGCGAAAAGACCACAATAAGCGATTCGAGCAGACTTTCTACTGATGCTTGATACAACTGTTCGACAAGCTTCACATGCACAAGCAGCACAGCATGAAGCCAAGCAAGATGCTGCCCACATATTTCCTTCTCTTTAAAAATTCCCCTTTTCCACAAAATCCAAACTAAAAAACACATAAAAATCCCTAATCAGTATGTTAACTTCATATTTAAAGCATAAAATTAGGGCAAATTTCTCAATACCGACATAAAAAAACAGGAAAAGGAACAAATAATTCTTGTTGAAAACCCTAGAAAACGAAATTAATTGATAAACAGAGAGATAGGGATTACCGGATCGATTGAAGAAGGACGAAAGAATCCAATAAACTAGTAGGAGTAATCTGATCTTTCAAGGAAATTAAGATTCCTCTTTTAAAGTCGCGTATAGTGTATTTTGCAGACGGAGTTTTTTTCAAGTTTGGTTGAATAGCCTATTCGGTTCAGGACCTTCAGGTTCTATTTCCTTTTGTTCTCTCATCCCTAGTATTTTATTGCAACTAGCCCGTCCCCACCTTTGGCCCTAATCCTAATAGAAAGAGGACGTTGGTTCCCGGCTCTTATAATCTGTTTGGATACAGAAGCATCATCAATTCCAGAACTTAGAAGCAAATGGATTTTGCTTTTGAAAAATTTAACTTTAATGCTTCCACAAATCACTTTAAAATTGCGTTTCCAAACTAATTTCAGATTATTTTACTTCCAGAATTAGAAAAACTGTTTCTGCGTGTGTATCCAAACAAGCTATTAAACTCGGGCCATAATGGCACCTTTCTTATGATCTATAAATATGTTTTATTACAATCCTTATGTCGCATGAACCAAAATCTACGAATAAAAATTATTTTAATCCAAAAATTGTTAAGGATCGGTGCAAAATGAGTCAACTTAGTATCAAATTTCTTCTTCATTTTTAATCATAATTACCATCAAATCTCATATGTTTTCATGCATAGGATTAATCATCTGTCTTCTCATCTCTCTAATACTTTTTAACAATCGAAGCAAAAACAAAGGCTTTTAAGATTGTTTTTCTTCATTTGTTGCATTCAAATAACTGATTTCTTAGATTTGTATTAGTTTTTAAACCAAACTTTTTATGTTTACTCTAGTTCTTTAATCAATACAGACATCCATATTACAGTAGTGTTCTAATGATGCTAGCTTAAATTTTCTTTTGCAGGTATACAGATTGCTAATGGAGAACTTCCAGTATTGGACTTTCCCTATGTTTATCTTCCTCATTTTAACAGTATATCCTCGGTTGGCAGTATTGCCACCCATCTCCCCTGAGATGGCTCTACACAGTATGTTCAAGATCATCATGTTCCTCATCATGTATATGGTGCCATGAATAAAGAACTTAGTCAAAATACTTATGAAAACCAGTTTTCAAATTTCCTCAAAATAGTTATTCCGCCTAAACCACGTAATTTTAGGAATTCAAATTCATTCTGGTTCAATAGGAATTATGTGACAGCTAGTAACACAATATTTGCCATATATCCCTACCTAATATATTTGATTCTCTTCTATATTACAGGAAACAAATTATCTCATAGTTACGGTTTGTCTCAATATATTCGAATACAACCCAATCTTAACCTTTCTTCTCGCATAGATCTTGTTTATCAGAAAAACCTATATCTAGTTGACTGCAAAAGTACGTCAATCATGGAATCTGGAAGCACGGCTCAAGTTGCAAATATAACCAACAAGATGGGCAAGAATAACATAAGGGAGATGAATCCAAAAAGGGATCATCAAAGCATAGGTTCTTCATCAGCACTGTCTAATACTGTGGATTTCAAACAGTCTCATCGGCAAGCTACTATCAATAGATGCCATTGAAACAACACAACTCAAGGAGGAGATCAATGCTCTCTGGAAGAAGTATAGAAGAAAGGAAATCAAGATAGTTGAAAGAAATCTTTTCGTTTTCAAACTGAATACTATGAAAGATCAACAAGAAATACTGAGGAAACCACCTTGAAATATCAAGGAAAATTTGCTAGTGTTAAGAGAATAGACGACTGAAATCTCTTATGATAAGTGTGATTTCTCAACTCAAGTATGGAGTGTAATGTTTAAAGAAATACTTCTGGAACATCACACAGTAAAGGTGGTAAATGAAGCCATTGCATATTTGGGAATAAAGGCTGGTGATTCCATTCCAATAGATTGCAGACCAAGGCACAATAATATTATAACTGTTAGGGTTGAAATGGAGCTTACTAAGCCTCTGAAAAGAGGATAATGGTGGAACATACGAGCTGGTGGAAAAACTTGGGTGAGGTATCATTGGCTGAAGCAGCCACACTCACTTTGTGATCTCTGCTGGACTGTAGCACATAATTAGGAAACTTATGCTGAGATTGTTGATGATCTCTGGATCCATAGCTTGACTAATGAACAATACGAACAGTAGAAACAAGAACAAGATGAAGAGAATGAAGAGTTGTTGGTGATGAAAACAATAATATTACTTAAGAGGATGAAATGATTCGGGACATGGTAATTGAAAGCAATAGAAACAGTAAGAGATCAAGACAATCTGACGGTGCTGATTATTCTAGAATTCCTTTAGTAGTCTCGCCCACTATAACGATTCATGGAATGAACAAAACTGGTGGTCGTTCTGATAACAATCAAGGGTATTGTGCCACAAGCCATGGAGGGAATAGAGATGTTAGGAAATGAGGAAGCCACAAACATAACAAAAGAGAGCTCTTCATGCAATCAAGATATACCTGCAGCTTAGGTAAAATTCTTAGATCCATCTGTTTTGTTTTTAATCTTTAGTAAGCTCAGTAGTTATTCTGGTTTTCTTATTAATCACAGCAGGTGATATTAACACTATAATCAATTTTGCATT
This sequence comes from Papaver nudicaule, assembly GCA_023529015.1. Taxonomy (NCBI): domain Eukaryota; kingdom Viridiplantae; phylum Streptophyta; class Magnoliopsida; order Ranunculales; family Papaveraceae; genus Papaver; species Papaver nudicaule. The sequence goes on from JAJJMA010000347.1 coordinate 8,036, forward strand.
TATTACATAAGTCATATAAGTCAATGTTGTAGTTGTGCTAGTATTTATGTCAATCTTCATGCATGCATATACATACATCTAAATATTCATAACCACATTGCATTTAGTTATAAGTAGAGTATTCTCAAAACTGAACTAGCCACTGTCTTAGAATCATTTTCAGTAAATCTAGGAAACTTTAGGCCTGCACATATTGATTACTCATTCATTATGAGAATCCTCTCGTGGAATTGCCAAGGTTTCAATGAGAAAAACACTAGAAATCACCTCAAAGATCTCATATACCTTTATATCTCCAAGATTGTTACGGATAAAATAAAACAACTCATTAAAATGTATAACTACCCAAACAATGTTTGTGTTTTCTCTAACGACCTTGCAGGTGGGTTAGTTCTTATGTGGAACGATGATTTCAATCTTGAGATCATGAAAACTACTTCAAACATGATTCATTGTACTTTCCAAGATGATCCTTCTAAACCAGAAATATGCCTTTCCTGCATATATGGTTCTACATATACAAATGAGATAAAATAACAATGGGGTTTCATTAAGGATATGGGATATAAGATGAACCTGCCATGGACTTTGACTGGGGATCTTGATGTCACATTCAATACTTCAGAATGGATAAACTATGGTGCTTCTTCTTCTATTCTTTCTTACAGTCAAACAATGACTCCCCAATCAGATATAGATGATATCCAAGAGGCTGGACTTGAAGATTTGGGATATGTTGGTAAGCACTTCACATGGACAAGCAATAGTACTGGTACGGGCAGAGTCCAAGCACGACTTGACAGAGCAATAATAAATAGAGATTCCAGAATACATTTTTCGGATGTTTCTTTATTCCACCTGCCTTAATTAGGGAGTGATCACACTCCAATTATGCTAGATACTTCAGGTGCAACGATTATACAAGGGAAAGGCTGGAAATATTTCCAGTGTTGGGAAGGTGAAGAAACTCTCAAAGCACAGATTCTTAGTGTTTGGAACTCAACAATTTTTGGATATCCTGCTCACCAAATTACTGGTCATCTTCTAAAAATAACGCTGAGCCAATTGGCTAAGTGGAATTGTGAGAACTTTGGTAACATACAAACAAATTTACGTCTATTTCATGAAAAGCTGGAAAATATTCAGAAAGCTCCGAATAATGATGACAATACTACAACAGCTAATGAGGTCATGATTGAGATAGAGAAATGGCAACAAAACCACAATGATTTTTGGGGACAAAAACCAAGAGATGAATATTATCTTGAAATAGACGGAAACACCAAAAAAATTCATGCCACTGCAATCCAGATGAGAAGCAGAAACATCATAGCAGCACTGAAGGGTCTAGACGCGAATTGGTGTACAAATAGAACTGAGATTGAAAATATACTCATATTTCATTTCCAAAACATCAGTACCTCCTCTAATCCGCTAAGAAGTCAAGATGTCTTACAGTGTATCCCTAAATACATAACTGATCAAGACAATGCAGAGCTTATGAAAATTCCAGATGGTGAGGTGATCCTACAAGTGTTGAAGAGTATGAAACCTTGGAAGGCACCAGGGTCTGACGGATTTCCTCGGGGGTTCTTTCAATCGCATTGGGACATTGTTGGCCCAAAGGTCATTGAAATGACTTAGCGGTTCTTTCATTATGGGTATATCCTCAAGGAACTAAACGAAACTAACATATGTCTGGTGCCTAAAACTAAGAGTCCACAATATCCAACAGAGTATCATCCAATTGCATTATGTAATACGACGTACAAATTAATATCCAAGCTGTTGTCCAGTGGAATGAAGAAGGTGATGGAGAAGATTATCTCCCCTCTTCAAGAAGCGTACGTAGCCGGTCGACAGATTGGTGATAATATTCATTTTGGCTCAGGAAATAATACACACTATGAAGAACAAGTCTAAGAAGTGTAAGCATTGTTTACTGGCCCTTAAGCTCGATATGTTGAAGGCTTTCGATAGAGTTGACTGGGACTTTTTAATTGATGTGATGCAACAAATGGGGTTCTCGACAGAAATGGTGCCACTTAATAAGACAATGCATAAGTACCACTAAGATCAGTGTAATGTGCAGTGGATCACCTTGTGAACCCTTCATACCTACAAGGGGGATCTGCCAGGGGGATCCATTATCACCCTTCTTATTCATCATTATCATGGAAGCTGAACAATATAAATACATCCAAGGCATCGAAATAGCTAGGTCAGCACCACCAGTTTCCCACCTCTTCTTTGCAGACGATTGTCTGCTATTCACTAAAGCGTATTTTCATAATGTGGACATCTGTTAAGAGTAATTGAGGTATTCAATAGTGTTTCAGGATAGACAATAAATTTCAACAAATCAAGTGTGTTCTTCAGCTCTAATTTACATCCAAGATTTGCAAGGATATTAGCTAGGAAACTCAAGGTTCAAAGAATGAATCCCAATGAGAAGTATCTAGGGATGCCATTAATCCTTGAAAGATCGAAGACATACTCATTTTCTAACCTGGTGAACAATGTTCAGACAAAGCTCTCAGCATGGAGAAGGCTAACACTCAATGATGAAGGGAAAGCAGTTATGGTGAAACATGTTCTAAACGCAGTACCCATGCATTCAGTGAGCTGCTTCAAAATGACTGATACTACAATCAATAAGTTAAACTCGCTAAAAACTCATTTTGGGTGGGGAAGAGAGAAAGGAAAGGGTGTATGCTTACTACGTGAATAAAGTTGTGTATTCCAAAACATGGATGAGGGATTGGGTTCTGGGATATGAAGACTCTAAATTTGGCCTTACTTGGTAGGGCTACTTAAAGAGTATGTATGAATGAAGATAAACTATGGGGCATGGCTCTAAAAGCCAAATATTTTCCTTCTGATCATCTAATTAATGCAATGGAAAAGAATAAGCGCTCATGGGCATGAAGAGGAGTTGATGAAAGTAGATAATTCATAAAAGCCAATAGTTGTTGGAAGATTGGTACAGGAGAATCAATTCAGGTGTGGCGTGATCAGTGGATATTAGGAATGGATTCACCTTCAATTCCTAGGGCAAATAGTATACACAACTCTAATATTGACTTTGTAAAACAACTCATTGATAAGCAACACAAAACTTGGATTCCAGATTTGATAACAAACATCTCTGATAGAGAGTCAGCAAGTAAAGTGTTATCAATGAGATCCCAAATCATGGTACAGATAGGTTAATCTGGAAACTTGCGAAGCATGGCAACTTTACGCTCAAATCAGCTTACAACAAACTTCATGAAGACATATTTGGACATCTCTATAAGGGAGCAGTAATTTAAAATATGGAAGTTAAATGGATGGATGTGCGGGGGTTACAAACATGGCCTGGGATAAAATTCTTCATCTGTAAGTGCCTAGCAGATATTCTACCAACAAGAGAAAGAATAACAAGAGTGCTAGACTATACAGATCCATATTGTCCATTTTCTAAGAATGCTGAAGAAGATACGGTACACATGCTCTTCCATTGTACTTTTTCAAGGGCAGTTTGGCTACTTATTCCAGGTGGCAGCATTATCCTCAACTCATCGATGGATAGCATGTCAGAATGATTCAAGAATGCCAACAATATGTTCAACAATCTGAAGAGCAAGTGCAGCACAATAGTAGTATGATACTATTCATCATCACTACTTGGTTCATCTGGAAAGAACGGTGTGAGGTTGTCTTTCAAGAAAAGAATCCTAACCTGAAAGCTTGTGCTGAAAGAGCAATGGACTTTCATCTATACATGGAATATTACAATAAAAAACGGTTAACATACAGACTGTTGTCAGACCTCAGAAACAACTTAGATGGGTTCCTCCCTAACCCCTTTATCTCTATTACATGTGATGCTTCTTACTCAAATGAAAACAAACTTGTTGTAGTTGGACTAATCATTAGAAATGATGCAGGTTCTTTCAGGAGGTGCAGAGAAAAATTCCTTGGAGAGCTTGGAAGTGCGGAGCAAACAGAGTGCATAACCGTGCATGAGGCAGTAGTGTGGTGCTGGGAGCTAGGGCTTAAAGATGTAGTATTCGAGACATGCCTTAAAGGAATAGCATAGTTCCTTTCTAGAAACACAAACTATATTGCATGGGAGAACACTGACTTACTGGTGGACGCTGCTGTCAAGCTTGGAGAAATAGATGGAATTGTCGTTATCTCAATAGAGATAGTAATAAACCAGCCCATGAGTTAGCTAATTTTAGTAGAAGATTTAGGATTTCTTCAGGCTGGATAAATAATCCACCTGAAAACATTGCTCATCTTATTATGTCTGACATTGTTTCGGAGATTTTAACTCCTCCGTAATAAAATTCCATTTTTAATATCAAAAAATGGTAACAGTACCATTTTCTCTCAGTTTTGGTAATTCTTGAGGGTTACTAAACATATTCTAGGTGTGTGTTGGGTTTCCTAATTAAAAA
>JAJJMA010000362.1:0-11852 GCA_023529015.1 Papaver nudicaule
CAAAGGGTTCATAATCTTGATGTAGCCAAACGTTCTCTTGAGACCGAGGTTGAACCCCTTCAGTCTGTTATAAAAGACTTAGAGTCTAAATACGACCAATTGTCCGAGGATTATTCTCGGATTGATTCTCTTCGTATCAACGCCGAACATAGTCTTGAATTATCTCAGAGTCATGTCGAAGGTAGCTTAGGATATGTATTGTAACTTCCTTCTTGTTCTTTCTTCGGTATGATTCTTACGATTTTCTTCAGTCTCTGTAGGCTTGGAGGAGCAACACAACAAGTTGCACTCTCAGGTGGACGAACTCAATCAAAATCTTTCAATGGCTGAGAACTTGGTGTCTGAGAAGGAAAAATCCATTTCTTCCTTCAATCAACGTGAAGCGTCTTTGGTGGAGGAGTCTAACCAACTTCGTGGTCAGCTTAATACTCTCGAGGCGAATGTGAATCAAGAGGAGAGTTCGTCAATATGCTCGTGAATCTAGTGACTTCATAAATAGGACCTTCATGAAGGCCGAGAATTACGCCAATGGTCTGCATCCCAACCTTGGGTTGAGATTCCCTCGTTCCGAAGAACCTGATGTTTGTCTTTTCTTCTTTTTATTCTGATCACGGTGACGAGGATGGCCTCGTTTACTTGTAACTACTTTTACTTCTAGGACGAGGATGGTCGCGCTCCTATTTTGACTTTTCTTGGTGACTTGGACGGCTCTTGATTTATTGCCATTTTTAGGTACTTAATCTTTTGCTGGTGGGACGGAGATGGCTCCGTTCCTCTTCTTGACTTTTTCTTGTGCCTGGGTGACGAGGGTGGCCTCATTCACTTGGACGTTCTTTTTCTTTATATAATTTATCCGCTTTTGTAAAATGAGTATCATAATCATCCTCCACAACTTAAGGCTACTTTTTTAACCCTGGGATAAGTGCGATTACCCCTGGGTGTGTTTACCCAAATTGATAGGATTTTACCCCCTCGGGTAAGTGTGTTTACCCATGTTTTCTTGTATTGGCCCTATCTGTCGACACCCTTGGCCAGAGGGAATCTAGGATATCAGTCCGGGAAATAGGCTTTCCCGATGTTTACGACGTGTGAGTATCTCTATCATCGGGATTCTTACTTTTTGCCTTATGTCCATGCATAAGGATCCTAGAGATGACTTGTGTACCACAGGTATGCTCCTTGTCTATGGCAATTGTTCTGTTGCGCTTTTTACTATTTTTCTTTTATGGTGTTGCCATCACCCCTAAAAATGTCAATTATTGTAGTCCGTGTGATTGTTATTTTTATACGGTGTTGACATCACCCCTAAGAATGTTTATTATTGTAGCCCGAGTGATGAAGTTCACCGTAGATCTCATATCCATACGGGTAGGTTTCTTTCCTTCCTTTGTAATTTTCATCCTTGTGGCCGGTCATTCTTTTGCCCTGCCCTGCGCGTGATTTTTGATTCATTATCAAAGTCGCAGATAACTTCATCAGCCTTCGCTTTTACCATTCCTCGAGCTTCATTTGTCTGTCCCCCTGACGTTTTTCTTTATTCTCATGTTCTTGTAGCTTTGGCCTTCTTGTTCTTTGACACTTGTTAATATTACCGTTCCTTTTATTGTTAGTCTCGTTGCCTTCTCGTACGCTCCCTTTTTTTTTTCTTGCATCAAAATAAAGTTTCTCCCCAAATTTGCATTTCTCCATAAGGCGTCGGGAATTTCATTTGTCGTTGGCACTTCGATATCTCTCCTCCTATTACGCGAATCCATTTGCCCCCCAATACCGCATGATACGGGGATGGAGCTTTGACAATAACGAAGCTGGATTGAGTTTCCATAGGTCCTATATCCACCTGTAGTGTCACTTCTCCCTTAGGCACCAGTATCCTTCTGTTGATGTTGTGAATATGCTTCGTTGATGAATCCATGTGTTCGTCCTTGAGGCCCATTTGTAAAAATTGATCATAGAATAAGATGTTGTGAGTGCTTCCTTAATTTACGAGTATCTTCGTTACGCTTTGCTCACGAATAATCAATGTTACGACCAGCGGTGCAAGAGCGTTTTGAGTCTCTTCGTGCTCCATGCTTCGTCGTTCGCCTAAGTAAATTACGTCTTTTCCATGTTCGCGATGGCTTTCTCCTGCATTTTGAACAAGATATTTTCGTGATGTATTTAGGTATTGGCCGAATTCTCCTCGGCCTATGTATCCTTTAATCGTGTTGCGAAGGTGTTTGCATTGATCGGTGTGATGCCCCTGCGTTTGATGATATTTACAATGATCTTTGTGGCCTGTCGTTTCTTCTCTTTGTTTTCCCGTCGTAGATGGGTAAGTAAAGTCGCTCATGTTTCTGTATTTTCTTAATATTTCTGATGGGTGTACTGAAAGGGTTGTGGGAAATACTTCGGTCATTCTTCTTTTGTCGTTGTGGCCTGCTCTGTTCTTCCCTTTTTTGAGCTTCTTCGTCGTTACTCCTCGCTGGTGCTTTTCGATAGCGCGTTTATCCTTCCTCGTCTTATGGGCTTCGTGGTTGGTGGTTAGTGATAGAGCAAGGATCGATCAACCTCACTAAGTGTTGGTATGTCAAGCTTAGTTGTCAACTTTAGTGATCAAAACTCGACCGCTAAACAACACACAATTAGGTAAAGTCATGTGAGAGAGTTAGCTTTAGGTTGTGGAAGATTTTGGTAGGATTTAGAATCACTAGTTGAAGAGTTGAAGAAAGACTGGAGATCAAACGAAGACATCCGGCTTCATCATTCAACAGGTTAGTGAATCTAAATAACGCGATTCCATTATCTTTTACACTTGTGCTACAAAAGACATAAACATAACTCTCAACTTGAGCTTTACGTTATGACTTGATCACTTGTGATCAGTGTGTCTTATGATAACTACGCTTTACCACTTGTGGTATTAGTGTGTAGTTATGACGTTCCAATATTGCTTAGAGCTTTCTTTTCTTCTCCGTCTCTAAGTTAATATGAAGGTTTTTCCTAAAACCTTTTCGAGTTGGATATAGCAATGTGATGTTATCTCGGTAGTACTATGACATTTGATCCATCACAGTATTGTGTCTCTTCCTACCTAGTCTGGCTCTGTCGGATTGATTGCATATATTTATATGAGCCAATATAAGAGAGATTGTGACTCACACTTATGTTGTGTAGACTCGAAATACTGTTGTTTCTGAGATTCGAATACGACGTCGTGGTTTGGCTCTGAACTCTGAAGTTCTGAATTTCCTTTGATTCTGTATATGAACATCTTGTATACCATATCTCACTTCTGGATTCCGAAACCATATTTGTGTATCTCAACTTATGAATTTTCAATGGGATATAGACAGAGTAGTAGAGACCTTGAAGACGAAGACTGTGAAGACAAAGAAGACATCAATTATTCTTCATCGACAAAAGGTTAGTAGGAGTTATGACTTTATGGATATTCTTCTATTTCTACTTTCTCTATTCTTTCGAAATATAGTCGACTACTTTAGTAGTAATATAGCGATTGAGATCGTGTTCTTGTGTAACATGGCTTTATGTCATGACCAGTATTTGATCCCACGAATACTGTGAATCAAGAATGCATGAGATAGATTCGACACCATATGTCCATTACAATGGTTTGCTTGCAAACTGTTATGTTGGATATGGATGAATCTAAAGGAGTACTCTTGAGCAAAGAGCCTGTGGATCACAGCTGAGGACGTTCTCACGTCTAAGTTCTGGCTCAGCCTAGTACTTCCAGCGGAATCCGGATTTGACCTAATTTGACCAGCAGACGGTTCCCGAACCGGTTTGCGTACCAGAGCCTGAAATTCTCCTGTGTCCTATTTGTTCACGTACCAGTACGTGAACCTGACATGGAGATTTCACTGGTTGTCGAATTTGGAGTATATTCTTTTAGAATTTCACTCTGAGTCAAATTCCAAACTCCTTTATCTCTTAGATGGACTTGTGTAAAACATAAATACCTTTTGTGTTCCATCTAACGATCCTCAATGAGTCAATAAGATAAGATTATCTCTGGTCTGTTGGATTCCTATCTTGAAGTGTTTTTGAGCCAACAAAACACTTGGCAGATAAATCTAAAAAGGAATTTCAATTGAGATTAATCTGTATTACTTGGTTGGCAAGTTTAGGGTTTCCTTAACTTGTGGGACAAGTAATTGATTGCTTAATTCCAAAACAACCTATCTTATTGAGTGCTATAAATAGAGGTGTCTACGGACAGATACCGCAAGCATCAAGCATACGTGAAGGTCCTTAGGGAAGGTAGCGTAAACTCTTTTCACTTCGGTGAAAGCTTGTTGTGGTATAGTCATCCTCTATAGGTTGCAGCTCCTCTGGGAACTCCCTACGACTATAAAAGACTTCCTTAGAGAGTTGGGAAGCACAGGTAGGAGATTGAAACCATCTTTGGTTGAAATCGGATTAACCTGTAACCTTGGTAACCTGATCACGTTCTTGTCTATTCTAAAGTCCGTCTCTTCTGATATACGGCTATTCAAGAACTGATACGTTACTCAACAAGGTTGGAAAGGTAGCAACGCACGGCTGCACTCGGTGTTGTAAGACCTAGTTGGCTCCAGTTATATAAGTTCCTTAAGTGGTTCTTCGTTTATAACTGAGGTAGATACAGATTGGGCATTGCTTACTTGGTTTGCGTGTCAGCCCCGATTTGTGAAGTAGATTTCCGTATGACCTGGATTTAGCAATCCGAAGGAAGTCATCTTGTTTATGGTAAACTGATAGAGGACAGTTACACCATAAGTCAACAGTTTTGGTTTAAATCCCAGTATTGCTGACAAAAGCCTTTGGCATCGGTCAAAGCAACTCCTAGGCCTGTAACGGACGTCAGCTAGGGGAATCAAGTGCGTGACGATCTGTGGGGGATCCAGAGACGTAAGTAAGGCGACAATAGCCAATTCGCTTGGAGGGCTTGAGTTGGTCTCTGCTACATCCCAGACCGAAGTCTTATAGTAGGCTAGTGTTTGTAGTCAGTTTGTACTGGGCGGTGTTCAAAACTGGACGAGGTCCCGAGGTTTTTCTGCAAGGCAGTTTCCTCGTTAAAAAACGTTTGGTGTCTTGTGTGCTTTTACTTTCCGCATTATAACTCTGATTTATAATTAAAGCACCAAGTAGTACGTTATTGCCTAACTGTTGAGATTACTCCAGTTAGAGGTTTGGATATTGATTTTTGAGATCGTCCAGACTTTACCATAAGACTCACGAGCCAAAACGAAAAGTTGGTAGTATTTCGGTACCCCTTCTTTTTCACTCCTGTAACAACGAAGGAGTCCTCGGAGATTTAAGACGACGAGGACCCACGCACCAGGGAAAGTGGTTCGTACTTTGAATAGCATTACCCCCCTTGGCATTAAAATTGGCGGCGGTGTAGTCCGAGGAACGAGCATTAACAGGATAAGTGAAAGGATTGTAACAATTTATCTTTGACTTACTTTTACTACGAAGCCACCACTCATGGAGGATCCGGAGAAACTTCCCACTGTAGTGGAAGATACCTCGGATAAAAAACTTCGAGAGGATGTTACGGTTCGACAAGACATCGAAATAGAAGGTATCATCAAGGTTAAACAAAGGCAAAATTAACCCGGAAGCAAGCTGACCAACCGTGGTAAGAAGAGTGTTCTCATCAAAAGGAAAATTGGAAATCATGTGCTCAGTCAAAACGTCAATATCCCCTCAGTAGAACTCAACTACAAAACCATCAAGAAGGTACATACTTTTGATTTCCTCGATGTACACATGGCGATAACCTTCCGTAGGCTTGGGGAAAAGCCTCGGCACTTCGTAATAAGGAACGCTCGTGTCCACTGCTTCAACCGAGGCTGAGGGGGACAAAGTTTCTTTTGATTTAGACTTTCTGGCCTTAGCTTTTCTTCGCGTCATGGCTCTGAAAATAAAAAGTAAAATAAATCAAGAACAATCATGGAAGATGAAACAACCACCATACAAGGAATATACAGAACAACCAGCAACAAGCAGGAGTAATCACGACAGCAAAAGAAGACGGAGCAGACAGTAAACAACCACAAAAACACCATTACAAGAAGCAAAGAAAAGAAAAGTGAAAAAGAAAAGCATCAATCCAAAAGAAGATGAATAGACGAAAAGGTTACTGGAGAAGACAAGTTCTAACCGCCTCAGCACAGTACCGGCGAGAAAGAAGAGGAACAGCAGAAACCAACAGTAAGAATCCACCAGTAGAAGAAATCAGCAGCAAAGAAGGAAACAACGACAGTTTGAGAATGAAAGAAAGACATCCCGTCAGAAGAAGCAGAAAGAAGAAATTAAAAGAGAAGAAGTTAAAGTTGAGATCCTCTCTCTGATACTTATAGGTTCAGAAAATGATTAGTAATTGACACTAGATACGAGGAGAAATCTCGCACACGAACAACGATTGGGACCACATAATAAAGAAGTGGGAAAGTGGCGGCCAAAAAGGAAGGGTTTTCTTCCACAATTACCCTTGGTAATAACTGAAACAAAAGGGGTAAACTGTTAATCCATAAATATCGATGGCCACGTATCCTCTGAAGACCAGGGGCACGATAACTAAGAAGAAGACGAGGTATCAAATCCATCCTCTACGTGTTTTATCTCATCACGAGGAGTGATGAGAACCGAAGGTCATGATGCGCCTATTCTGGGTAGGCTTGCGCATGACAGACGCGTGTTAAAGTTGTCAGCTTCTCACTTTATACCGTGACAGACAGATAGCAGAACGTGTCAATCACCGAGTGGATAGGCAAGCGGTGAGGAACAACCGAAGGGATAAGAACTAACATATCCAAAACATCAAAGAAGCAAGACATCGAAGATAATCTCACCAAAGAGGTGTCAACCCAGGATTGAAAACCAAGGCGGTGCAAGAAGGCTAGCTGTCAACGAATACCATCAAATGATAGAAGAAATCATGTGTAGCAAAGAGAAGATATCACCAGGAATATACTATAAATACCCCTCTCCACAATGGAGAAAAGGGTCGAAGAATTTAGGAGAGACAAGGTTCTTATACTTTTATAGTCTCATAGTTTTATAGTCTTATAGTCCACCAAATATTGTTGTAAGGAAGGATCATATCAATAAAGTGACAGATTTCCCCGAAGACGTAGGCACACGACGTGCCGAACCTCGTTATATTGTTGCATTACTCACTATCCCAGTGGTAGATTTCACATATCGTAATATCTCCTCCATACAGAGACCTATCGATTTACATCTATCACTTAGTCCAAAACTACGATGAATTCCTTAAATCCGTTACTCTATGCGTAGATAACGAAGGGAACGAGGGTTTGTTGAATAATTTTTGCAGAGTCACCAAACTCTTGCTTGTTTTATCTCATGGAGGATTTCATGAGAGAATAGATCACGGTATACAACACCCAAAGCTCAAGGTAACCCTTGTTGATAACGTTCATTCTCTTGAGCACATCCAAGTTACCTTGCGACTGAGGCCAACCATGATCTAAGTTTCATAGTTATAACCTTTATTTCAATTGTTGTATGATATGGGAAAATTAGTATCAACAGCTTCAGAGGTATATGCCAAATAAAGGTGCAAATGCTCGCCTGGTATGGGTGGCCGTAAAACTCGAGGGCTGGTCAAGCACCTTTTTACGTTTTTTAAAGCATTTTGTTGTGCTTGTCTCGAGAAAACTCTGCAGTTCGTGTACGCTTACAGGCCTGTCCATGCTGAGTATCGCTTGCGCCTTCCCCGGATCCACCTGTATCCCCTTGCTCGTGACTACGAACCCTAAGAATTTGTCGGATGTAACCCCGAAAGCGCATTTTAGTGGATTCATTTTGAGCTTATACTGTCTACAACGCTCGAACATCGTTCGCAAGTAGTTTATGTGATATTCCTTCTTTTGGGACTTTACCACGATATCATCGACGTATACTTCAACTTGTTTATGTATCAGATCGTGAAAAATGGATACCATGGCCCGCTGGTACATGGCCCCAACTTTTTTCAACCCGAATGGCATTACTACATAGTAAAAGCAACCAAACGACGTTTGGAACGCAGTTTTATGCGCATCCGTGGCGTTCATTTTGATATGGTTATAACCATTATAGCCATCCATAAACGAGAACATCTGGTGATTGCTGGTTGCGTCTAGCAACATGTCGACGTTGGGCACTGGGAACTCATCTTTAGGGCAAGCTCGGTTCAAATCTCTGTAGTCGACGCAACATCGAATTTTTCCATTCTTCTTCATGACAGGTACAATATTGGCGAGCCAGGGCACGTTCTTTATAGGCTCTATAAACTTCGCTTCTATTAGACGCTCGATTTCTTATTTTATTGACAAGGAGACATCTTTGTGAAAATTGCGACTTCTTTGTTTCACCGGTCGAGCATGCGACATTACATCTAAAGAATGAGCAACTATCTCAGCATCCAACCCTGACATCTCGCTGTACTTGTAGGCGAAGATATCATTGTATTCCTTCAGTAACTCTATCATCTCTCGTCGCTCTTCTCCACTTAAAAACGCACTAATCTTGATTAGGCGCTCCTCCTTTTCCCCGATGTTGACTTCGTCCATCTCGTCCAAGGATGGTATTTCCACAGGCTCTTCTTTAGGCAAGGATTCCACCGTTAGCCCCTCGTCTTCCTCTGGAGATGACACCGCCTCGCTTGTGGAGAGCTTCACATAGATGATTGGTCGACATCACCTCCGCTGATTGTTATAATCTATACACATGCCCACCGCCCTTAGTGGTGAAACGATGGAATTGTGGTTCGGGCTCAAGCTTCTGTTTCTTTACCTCTCTCCGTACTCCTAGTCTCTTGGGGTTGAATACTGATACTTTTCCCCCTCGTCTTTCCTGTTATCTTTAGACGCGACTAATCAAGAAGGGCTGAAAACTGAAACTTTCCTTTCTTCTTCTTCCCACTTAGGTAGAGGGATAACATGGGACAGCTCTATCACTGCCGCGTCACTTCGTTTTGTTTGATCATAGAAAACCGCTTCCGCCATGTATGTTCCTCAGGTCCAAAAGTATTATTAGTCGCTGGAACGCGATACTGCTTCCCGCCGATGATAAGTGGATCCAACCACGTTCTAGTAACAAATGAAAGGATGTGTGATCGTCTAGGACATGCAAAGGCACAGATGCTTTGATTGGGCCAATAAACATGGTAAGGCATATAATTCCTATCGCCTCTTGGGTGTGCCCTCCGAATCCCCACACTACCGTTTTCAGTTCTGATATGTCCTCTTGGTATTCCTAACAAATCCAAAGTGTGCACTGAGATAAGGTTCAGCGAGGCTCCTCCATCGATGAATACTCTCCTCAACTGTTGTCTGTTAATGGTCGCGGTGAGATATAATGGACGCAAATGTTCTCCAGGGATACACATGTCGTTATCGTCGAAAGTTACCCTTCCCTTTGACAACGCTTGATGTCCTGTATCAATAGCGGAAATTGCTTGAGACGCTTCTCTTATCTGATCATCACTAAAACCGAGGGAATCGAAGAATTGCTAGGCGAGGATGGTCTTGGAAAATTGAAAAGCCGTCCCGCATGTTCCTTCAAAGATTGTCTTTTCAGCGGCCAATTCACAAGCTTCCTCCTTGGCGCTTTCCCATGGTGCCCAATCCTCATCCCGCAGATCGTGAGAGATCATCATGACATTGTGTTTGGGTAAAGGTTCTTTATCTTTTTTTTTCTGCCCGAGATCAATTTATCCCGCCCTTTTTTTCCTCCAGAACGCGTTTCGCACGCCATAACAGTTGAGGGTCGGATGACTCACTCTCTTGTGGTCGATCATGTGCCTTATCGACTGTGTTCAGATCCACCACCGTTGGTGGAAAACTAATTTCTCCGTTAGCTGCCAAACTGATCAACAAGGTTCCCTATTTGTTCTTTCGAGCGGTGGTATTGGCCGCTGGTTGTTGAATTTATTTCCTCCTCGTCCGCCTTGTGGTCCCGCGCTTTGGTATGGTTGAAATGGAGCTGGTCGTTTACTTCCTGGGGCTGGTCCGCTGCTATTCATCGCCGTGCTTAATGAGTTGACCGAGTTGTTCCAGGTCTGCTCCATTTTCGCTTGATGGAATATCCCAAGACAGTCAGATACCCGCACTGCGGCTTCTTCTAGCTCCACAAACGTTTGAAAATAAAGCAAAGCGTAGGGACAATTCCAGTGATGCTTGGTTCGCCAATCACTCCGTCGGTCAAACCTGTCTCGACCAGTGTTACCGTGTCACCATTCTGTCTCATTAGAGCCACTAGCTGTTGCTGTCTTTTCGCATGTATCGCGAATTGTTGTGGCATGTCGTCCAGAATCAAATTTCGCGCTTCATGGCTGGCGGTCGCGTCGACACCCCTTTTACTATCTCCCGCTTGCGCTGTCTGCGTACTCAGGATCCCCATCGAGACTCTTTCCCTCGCGCCCTCAGGATCACTATCAATTGGATCATGCTCCACCAGAATGTATCCTCCATCCGGATCAGGAACTCGCTCAGTGTTCCTTCCTGAGGCGGTTGAGACATCCTGCACCGAGTGCATTCCGCTGGACTCGAAATCGGACTCCCATTGTGATCGCCAAATGTGAATAGCGTAATGTGAGAGTCTGATCCGAGTCACAGAGGGTGTATCTCTCTCTCTCTTTAAGAAATGATCCCACAATTTCCAATTAGCCTCCCTAAATGACCTCATTAAGGACTTATTTATAGAGCTTTCCCTTTAACCCTTAGTTGCCATGTGTTCTCTTAGTCATTATTTACATAGTTACCATTCCTTATCTCTTAATCCCCTTTTGACTCTCCAGCCCAAGCCCTTTGACCCTTCTCTTATTGGGCCTTACTAGACATGACTGAAACCCATTAGGCCTTATTGGACTTGGGGTGTCCACACCAACATCATTAAATTTCTCATAATTCTTCCATTGAAAGAATTTTTCTTTGAGAAGAAATGCATATGATATAAGAGATTGGGGCTTTGCCCGATGTATCCGTATCATTAGCATTGGGCTCCCCGTTCCTTGAAATGGCTCTGAGACGGCTTGATTCACCATTACGTGAGGGGACCAGAGTGAAATAGGAGTTGAATATATTAGAATTCCAAAATTCTTCATCCTCTTAGCTACTCTGCATGGAAATTACTAAGTTACCAAAATACCCTTTACCTAATACACCTAATAACTCTAATAAAAAAATCATCTAAACCCAAAATCATTTCACCTCATTTTTTTCTCCTCCTTCTCACACAAAAATACAAATTTCTTCACACTCTTTCTTTTTCACTTCTTCATCATGGATAGAACAAACCCATTTCATCATTTTGCTTTATAGATATGTTTTCAATTGATTTAGGAACTGAATCGATGTGAATTCAGATTTTTTTTGCTGCAACAACATCAGATTCAGCTCATAGAAAACCCAAAAACCTAATCGAATATACCAATATTCAACAACCCAGAGGAACAGTTCGGCTCATATTTGATTTTCGATTTTGAGCCGTATTGTGGGAGATAATGGCAGGTACCAAGGTTAGATTAGGCTCAAATATGAATTTATTGAATGAGCCGAATCCTGATGTACGATATTCAACTCTAAACTCTATTCCCTAAGAAAGTCAAATATAAAATGTCTTATCTACTATTTTTGTGTTTGCAAATTCGACTTATTGCATTTTTGTCGAATAAGCCGAATGTTCACTTTCGAACATTCGGCTTGTAATCTCAAGCCCTGAGAAAGCCGAACATCATATGGCTTATCTACCATTTTTACACATCCAAATTTCGGCTCGTATAAGGGTTTATTGAATAACCCGAACGAGGATTCGGCTCACAACTCAAACCCCTATTTCAGCCAAATATTATA